>VZRR01002754.1:71607-319706 GCA_013398015.1 Oreocharis arfaki
AGGGGCGGACGCAGCGGGTGTAGGTTTGCCATCAGGGTGCTGGGGGGGAGGTGGGAAGGGGGGACGACGACCCTCACCAACTCAGGGCTTAACCTCCGCCGCTGGCCGGGGTGTCTTCCTAATTACATCCACAGGAATTTGTCAGCGTGGAGCCGTGCTGCAGTCGTGCTTGTGTCGCTTTCCTGCCCGCCGTTTGGCTGCTGTTGATTCCGGCTTCCTGGGCTGTTTTCCTCCCGAATAAGTTATTGCTGCTGTAGGGAAGGTGTCCCATTGCTCAGGGCTAGAGCGGAGGGGAGCGAAGGGGAAGTTTCTTGGGAAGCACTTCCATTGTGCTCGGAAAAAAAGTGGCTCAGTGTCCTCCTAATGCATCTCATCTCCCCTCTGCCCTCTCTCCCCTGCTAGGACTCGCCAGATCTTGGGAGTTTCTTGCTGCATTAATTTACTAAACTAAAAAAAAAAAAATAAAAGAGAGAGAGAGGGAAAAAAAGGAGGGGGAGGTGGAGAGAGGGAAGGCAGAGGGGAGGGGGTAACTCAGCCTCTCCACCATCCCAAGGCCCTCCTCTTAGCTGTGCTCATTGGTCTCGGGGCTGAAAAAACTACTCTAAGACGTGGTTGGATAAACGCATGTTGTTCAGCAGAGGCCGTTAACCTTTAAAGCGCTGATACGTTTTGGTTTATTTCAATTTTTTTAACCCGAATTGCAGTCTTTTTAAGAAGTCTCTGAAATCGTCTCCCTTGACAGGGCAAGCGAAACGTGCCTTAATTCTCCATCTCGTGGAAGATCCGCTTGGCTGGCAGCTGATATGTGTGGCTGTTGGCTTTTAAGGAACGTCTCTGTGTTGTGTTTCTTCTGTTGTTTAGCTCTGATTTATTATTTTTTCCTTTTTCTAGTTGTTTTATTTGATTGGGTTTTTTTGGTCTTTCGCATTTGGTTTTTCAAAGAGCTTTGGCAAGCACCAGAGCCGTCAAGGCTGGGGCAGGTAAGGAGCATTCAGTAGTTTCTTCTCACAGCTCCAGCTGTGCTCGCAGGGTGCTGAGCTGGTGGTCGGGGCGGGGAGGATCGGGCTCCTTGGTCACTTTGTCAGCGTGTCACTCTGCTCGGCTTCTCATCAGCTTCTGAGAATTGAAAAACTTAGCCCTCCCAAATAATCCAGGAGGTTTTTTTCCCCTTCTCTATTGTCCCGTTGTAATGGGATTATTCTTCTTTAAGTTCTGTTTTGTTTACTTGTCCTGTGCTTTGCAAAACTCCCCACGGCAAAGATTTGCTTTTAACCCCTGCTTAGCTGTCTTTAATCTGTTCAAGGACTCCTATCCCACGCTGAAGGGTGGAGGAGGACTGCTTTCTCCACCACTACCCTAGTCCCTCCAGGCTAGGAAATAACTAAGTTTTTCTTCTCCCTTTGGGTTGCATCTCAAAGGACCTTACTGCCATACTAAAATTCACCTGATCTCCTGCTTTTTTGGTTTGTTTGTTTGTTTTAAAGCAGTGTGTTTACTTAGTGAAGCAGACAGAAATATCCTTTGGGTTCCTATTCAAAAGAAAAGAAAAACCTGCTTGGCTTCCTGCCACTGGTTCAGTGGGAATTTAATCGGATTTACTCCAGCTCCTGGGTCTCGGTGTCTGGGTAGATTAATAACAGGCTCTGATTTCACCTCATGGAGATTCCTGGGGACGTGATTCCATGCAGCATTCCCTGCCTGCTGCTTGCTGGCTCCTCGCTGTGCCTTCTCTCCTGACGTTTATCCCCACATGGAAGAGCCTCTGTCACTGTGCTTTTCCAGCCTCCTGTGTGCTGACAGACCAGAGGAGGAGCTCCAGACCAAGAGTGTTACCAGGACTCACACAGCAGGAAAGAAATGGTCTTTCCCTGATTTTTCACTGGGAAGCAATACAAAGAGCAGGAAGCAGAACCATCTCTTGGCATCTGTGGGTTAACTGTAGAGGCTGTCAGCCTTCTCATTCCCTTAGAAATGGAAATGGGCTCTGTAGGAGATGGGAATGTCTCATGTGATATTTCCCTTGCTTGCAAATTTGATCTTCATACCAAAGATATCTGGGCTTGTCTCCTCTTGTCCCCACTTGCTGGCCTCACACTCTCTCGGGTTAGGGGAGCAGCGTGGCTGTGCTTGAGATCAAGAAAACAGATAAACCTGTGTGTATATAGGATACAGTCTTCTTGGATGTTACTGTTGAAGGGTCTAAAACTGCTTCTCCCAGGGAAAGAACTTCTCTGCTGTCATCTCTCCAGGTGGTGATGGTGACCAGGGGGCCCAAGGACTCTTCTGCTGATATTCAAATATTTCTTCCTACTGGAGAGGAACAGGACCATTATTTGATTTGACATTTGGGGAAATGGGGACAAAGCCAGGTTGCAAGAGATATTTGGAGCAGGTCTAGGCATCGAGGTGATTTAGATCAGGGAGTAAAACCAAAACAAATGTGAATTTAAGGGGTATGAGTTTTGCATGTCTTACCAGGATGACCCCAAAGGTACCCACACATTCTGCTTTACATTTTTGTCTGTGCTGTACTATCTCCTCCTAACTGCTTGCCTTGGTACGGTGCCAAGTATGTGCTACACGGATGTGTCAGGCCTTGGTCAGGATGATTTCAGGTCCTTGGAATTCACATCCTCTGATTTAACCCAGGTGATTTCAGAAACAGCTTCACTGACACCCCGCTATAGTTTCTGTGTTCTGTATTTCCTGATGCTCTCTCATCTGTAGATCTCTGTGATGAAGTTTCCCACATTTGCTCTGTACCATGCCAGATATTTAGATTTTCTTTTGTTCTCCAAGAAGTTAAGGGCAGATAAACTGGAAATAGGTCTGGAGATCAAATAATGTCTGGAAGTCAATTTTATCACTGTTACTTTAAGTCACCCTTGTCATCAGGTACTTCTCTCCGTGTCTGTCCTGGCTTGCTCTTAGATAAGATTTTAGCTTTCTTCCTGGTTTTGCTGCAGTGGGTTGTGATTTATTTTTTTAGGGGAAAGGTTCACTTGCCAGGTCTGCTGTTCTTTAAGCAGAGACCAAATGTTTTTGAAAGGTGTTTGCCTTTCCCTGGAGGCACATGTACAAATTACAGAGTTGAAGATAACTTATCATGGTGTCAAATGAGGCTCTTAAAATTAGAATTACTGCTGCGTGTTCATCTTGTTCTTGTTTTTAGTTTCGAAGTAGATGAGTCTTGTAAAACTCACTGTAGGTGAAATCGTCTGGGAAGATTCTTGTCATCTCTCTGGGCTGTGAGTGATGAATTCTCTTCAGTATAAGACACCATAAAGATAATGGTTTTAATTTGTTTTTCGGCACTGAACTAAAACTTGGGGACATCTGCAGGGAAGGGTGTGCATGAGGACTGATATAAGCCAGGGAGGAATATCCATTTCTCCAGTTTCCTTTATGTGGTTCTTCCTTGATCCTTTCCCTTAGAGCAATGCATGTGAAATTCTTCTCTGTGAAGAAAACTATTCCTCCTTGTAGGCTGTGGCTTCATTTTGTTTTTGATAGTTGGTAGAATTGTGGAGAACACAGATGGCCTGGGAAATCACTCTGTAATGAGGTGACCACGTGCTCTATGCTGAGAATAAACCTAAAGATTTGTTCACAACTGCAAGTGGATTTCCTTCCTGATCTGTTTTCCACCTCTGGATTTTATAGCAGGTAGAGTCGTTTTTAGTTTCTTTCACTTGCCTTTTTAAAATTCAAAAATCTGATAATAAATTCATCATGGTGATAAACTCCTTCACGTTGACCACGCACTGCCTTCCTTCCCCAAATAAATGACAGGATTTTTGAAGATGTGGCCAGCACAGCAGAAAAGTACACTCAGCCTTACCTTGGGAATACTAAATCCATTATTGTCAGTTTGTTCTTTGGAGAATGGCTAATGAGGAAACAGCGCCCCAAGAACTTGGATTGTGCTTCCCGAGGCAGAGATCCAAATTGCTACAGCAGCACTACTTGCCTTTTTGACACTGAACAAATGAAAAACAAATTTTAAATAAGAGTTAAGTTCACAGGATTTTACAAAGGGTTCTATAAAGTAATTTCCTATTCAGCTAATTTCCATGTCGAGTAAGCTATTTCTATGCAAGATGGTTCAAGTAAATACAATTCTCTTAGAAACTTGAGAAGCTGAGATTCTTTTTTTTTTTTTGAAGAAAATAATTGCTGGTAAGATAACACCAGAAAGTGTTCCTGGCATAATTTATAAAGTGTTTAGTCAAGATTCTTTATTTAAAAGATGTACAGATGAAAGAATTCACTGGAACTAACATAAAGGTCCATCTTCCACTACTTTTGGAGGTATCCACAGTCTAAAAATATTTTAAAAATTGAACTCTGAAAACTTTGATAAATTCTCTTTTGATATGCATTGACTCTTTGGAAAACCCACTGGAGCATCTTGCATAGGAAATTCAGCAGAACTTGCAGCCTGAGGTTGGAAGGCTATGAGTGATGGAGGCGAAGGATTTGTGGGGCAGGTGATTGATATTTTTGACAGAAATTCAGAACTATCACTGTTGATGGTCTGTTACACCACGTTTTAAAAATTATGGGTCTAACGGTATATGAGGTTTAGCCCTACAACTTTCTCTGCCAACAGAGCAGTTCCAGTTCCGTGGATTGTGCTTGACCTTCCCACTGCTGGGCAGTTTATTTCTAGACACACAGAGTAGGAACTGATTTCTCCTCATTGGCAGCACGGGCCCCATGAGCCTGGTGATATCCAACCTGTGATCACAGAGACTTTGGAAGGGGAGTGGAGCCCTGGGCTAGGATGACTTCATGGCACACTAAAAGTTTGCAGGAGGCCAAGTGAAGCTCTTGCTGAGTGCAACATGATTCAAACACGTGTTTGCCCTCCTGTGTCCGGGTGAAGGCAGCAGCCCCTGAGGAAGAGGAAATAAAAAAAGAAAGGATGGTTGTTTCCCCCTAGGAGTGCTGAGTTATTAAATTTCCATGTCTCATATGTCACAGAATGGCACTTGAGCTGTGAGCAGTCTTGCTGAGCATCACGGGCTCGTCACGGTTACAATTTATGTGGTGTCTTGTAGTAAGAAAGCAGAAAAGGACCTCGTAGCCCTACAAAAACCACACTGCTAGAATCACAGTGCAATCCTAAAATAAAATTACGCTCCCACTAGAAGCTTGATTTGCAGGCCTTAGGTTAATTGTTTCTGAACTGTGCAGAACAATTACCCGGAGATTCCAGAAAATCCGGAAGTACTATTTCTTTCAAAGATCTTGACCAATAAAACCTTGTTGGTTACACTACTGCGTGAATGAAAAAGAGGACAAAGTTACTTTTATGGCCAGTCTTGTCAGAACTTGTTGGGTGTTGAGCATCCTGCAGTCGGAAATATTCTCTTGGCCTTCAATGTTGTGAAGCCCATTGCCCCTGCCTTAGCTGCCCTCAAGTGCTGTGGGAAATTGAACTTTTCCACCCTTTATATTGCTTTTAAATGAAAGAAACCCTCTATTTATTTTGATGTGAGCAGGCACCAGGTTTTGCAGAGGTATAGAAGGATACAGGGCAGACCTAGAGCTGTTCACGTTACCCTCTTCATTCCTGCTGTCTTGGAATAAAACCAAGCAAAACAACAATCACTCAATTAAAAAAAAAAAACCCACCTCAAAAAAAAAACCAACCCAACAAACCAACAAGAAACCAACCCAAAACCAAACCAAAAAGATATAGGAAGAGAAAGAGGGGAAATAAATAGAAACAAATACATTGAATACTTTCATTGCTTCACTTGTCTTGTCAATTCAGTAGAGTGTATGTGGGAAATGCCAGGAAGTGGAAACCTTTGGAGGAAAAGTTTGACTGCAAAGGACAGACTTGGAAAGGAAATTGAGAGACAAGAGCCAGTGATGCTGAAGTGGCCCCTCAGTGTCCAAGTGCTTAGATACTGGAGCATCCTCTGACATGCCCCAATTCACTCACAGGACCAAGCAGCAAAATTTATCTTCTGGAGTGAAAGAAACAATCTGCATATTTTTGATGATTATTGTTTTCTAAGCTTTTGGCAATAGAAATATTTGCATGTGAGACATCCAAAGGATAGAAAGAAGCGTTGTAGGATCCCTCCTCTTTTAAACATTGCAAAGGGTTTGATCCTCCATCCATTTTAATGAAGCTCTTTGGCTTTGAGGGAGAGGTATGGAGCCGCTCTTGTTAAGGATCTCAGTTGCTGAAAGTGTTGATGATAGGGTGAGTTTCACGTTGCATTAGCAAAAGAAAGGGCTTTTCACCCATCTGAGGTGCCTCCAGGCTGGACAGCACTTCTGAGATGTCATGTATCAGTAGGGACTTCCCTCTGGTAGAATGTGTTTCTTCCCTCAGTATCACAGTCTTCTTGATTTGTCCAAGTTAGTTATCTTGCTCATGTGGAGCGGCAGCTCTGGCTGCTTCATTGCTATCCAAAGCAATCCTGCCATCCCTAGTGGGCTAAGCAGAGATTTTGAGAGGTCATTAGGCAAAGGATTTATTACCCAGCTGTATTTTATTTTATTGTTTGAAACTGTGGCCCTGTGGACTTGCTGAAATTTCCCTGAGCATCACTGAGTTGAGCTCCTTGTTTGGTCTCCATAAAAACATCTTGCTTTTGCTCCTGCATTTCAGGCAGAGAGAGCTGAGGGCGGGCTGGGTTAGTAAGGACACCTCTGCACTAGATTTACTGATAACTGTTTCTGAAAGTCCTAGAGGGAGGTGAAAGGTGCCATTTGAAAATCTCAGCTGGGCTGTGTGAGTTGAGATGCTTACCTCACCTGAAATCCTTGCCTCGGGTGCAGTATCTCATGCCTCAGGTGAATGACAGAGAACAGAGAATTTAAAACATTTGCTAAGCTGCTTGTTATTGCCTTGGGCTATGTATTTCTTTGCAGCTCGCTGAGCTAAACTCTGTGACAGGTACAAGGCCTCTTTTATGCCCTCCCTCAGCTCAGTGTTCGCCCAGGGCTTGGACAAAATTCCCCCCCTGCCACCCCCAGGGGGGCTGTAAAGTCTGTTCAGTGAGCTCTGATTCCAACATTTTGTCTGATACATCTGGAGGAGGGGATTAGCATGGGCCACTCGTGGGGTTCAGCAAAGGGAATTTGGCAGCTCTCAGAGCTGACTTATCCTCTGCTGAATGTGAGTGGAGGGAAGGCTCCTCTGTGGTGCCTTCACAAGCTCTGCCTGATCATAGCACTCGATAAAGCTCCTCCTCTAAATGACTGCCACCATCAATGAATGGAATTCCTTGCTTTTCCTAAGACACTAATGATTAACTTCCTCTTGCACAGCGAGTATTCTTACAGGTCTATGTTGGAGAATCTTTGATCATAATTCTTTTTCCTCTAACTGCGAGATTGCTTTTTCAGCCAGAACCAAAATTCTCCTCCCTCTTCAAAATATTTAAATCGTGATAGGTTCTAACGACTCTCCAGGCAGACAGCTTCTGTGTCTACAGCTGACACAAAACCAAAGGGCTACTGCTTGCAACATTTGCAGCACTGCTCTGTTGCTGCCTTTATGTGCTGTGTGCTGGCAAAGCCCAGCCTTGCAAAGCCTTTGCAAATCCCTGCGAGCATCAGTGGCCTGTATTTATTGAAAGGAATGGAAGCAAAAAACTCAGGATGTAAACAGAATGGATTTTTTTTTTTTGGTGAAAATACGCTAGCTCTGACTTTTTTTTCCCCCAGGCATCAATACAATTCTTTATAGTAAAAAGCTGGAGTGTTATCATGCATTTTTCCTTTGGACAAATCAGAGAAAATGATCTCCAGCCTGTTCATCGTGTTGCACCATGTTGGCATTTTTGTCTTCCATAGCTTTCCCTCCCCACGAAAATAGTTCTCTACCAAGGCAATTGAACTGAACAGAAGTGATTTATGTAGTCTGTGCAAAGAGAAAAGGCTTTGTTAGATTCCAGGGAAGACATGGAAACACTGGGGGTGACAAACAGCTTGGCTGAGACGTGGGACTCACAATCCTCTCATTAAACCTCCATGCCCATGACCAGACGTGGCCTCACTTTGCATTTGCTGCCTGATTACCGAGGCTGTGGAGCTGCCTCCGGAAACAAAAAGCAGTAAATCAAATCAATGGGCAGCTTTCAAAGGGGGCTGGAGGAGCCTGTGATGCTGTGTTCTCCTTTGGCTCATTGTCTGAATGCAGCAGACACCAAAACCTGTCCCTGCACGTTTCTGCTTGCACAGGGAAGTGCAAATATAACTCAACTTTTTAACTCTTCATGTCCTGTCATCGTGGTCTAGGAGAGACTACGCCTCATGGAAATAAATCTTCCCTTCTCCTCCCAGATAACTCATCCATGGGAAAAGCAGTCCCTTCAACTGGTAGAGAATTTTATTTGACATTGTGGGCTGGGATAGGGAGAGTAAAGGAGGGAGTAGCCTTGGTTTGAAGCAGTTTAATTCAATATTAGGGAGAAGCAAAAGTTTGGAGACAATCACCTGACTCCTGTGGGGACAAAAACACTGGAGATATTTCTGGTATTGCACTCTTTGTACTCATAGTATTTTAAGTGGAAGAACTCTGTCAAAGAGCCAGAGCTTGGTGACTGAAATAAATTTTGGAGAGCTTCGTTGCATCGGCACCAGCTACTCTGATGTACTTCTCTTGGTATTTGAGAGGTGGCTGAATTGTCTGTGAAGGAATCACCTAATTATTATAGCGCATATATATATACACACATATTTAAAAAATACTACATTTGCATATATATTTATAATATATATACACACACATTTTTTTGTACCTCCAAGCTATTCTCTGGAGACTCACAGGGACAGTACCTTCAAATCTGACCTCTGCCACATGTCCTGCCTCAAGGATATTCATATTCGTTCCCAGGAATATCAGGGAGCTTCCAAAGTCTCTTTCTCCCACATAAAAGTGACAACCATCTCTTTAGAAAAACTTCACGGCTCCTGGACTTTTAAACATGAAAATACTCCTGTTCTAAAGTCTGTGAATTGAAGCTCTGTCCAACTTGTTGAATTCCTCTGGGCAACTCTTTGGGTAAAGAACCGACATTGAGATTTGAACCACTTCGGCGTTTCCAGAGGTGAGCTGCTGAGGTAATTGCTTTATCTTTATCCCACATTCAAACAGTCTCCAGATCCTGCAGCTGGGCTACTTCTCATTTAGCTGATGTTCCTCAAAAATCCAGGGAATCCTGAGAAGTCTCTTGCAAGTCTCAGCATTCAAAAAAGCTCCATAATCTCGGATATGAGACCTTGAAGACAGTGTAGATTACATCTGGGTTAGGCTTTGCTCTCTCAAGGATGTGCTGAAGCAGCTGTCCGACTGCAGGGGAGCAGAAAGTTCTGAGAACTTCTATGAGCTTGTGGGAACTGAGGCTTTCCAAGGACCCACAGCTTGGCTGAAGTTGGACAGGTCTCACTGGGAAGTGTCAGAGAGGCCTCTCCCAGCCCTCCGGATCTAACTCTTCACTCAGAACTGCTGGGAACAGGTTAGTGCCTGTATAAATTATAGAGAAGATGCTTTTTTAAACACAGGCAAAATACCATCTTTCCCTCAAAAAGCCTGCACTATTTTGGTGGAAGGCTGAGGAGGAATCCAGTATGAAATTGCCATAACAGAAGGTGGACAAAGTGCTGAATGAAACAGGATGTTACAGTGGATTTTGGGCAGCCTGACATGTAGGCTCTGCTGCTGGCACTGGGTGATGTGATATATTTATTGTCTAATAAATTCCAGTCATCATTACACCAGCTATCCACAGAGGGTGTGCCTACACTCCTGGATAAAACCTGGCACCTCTGGGACCTTGTCTGTTAAACAGTTTGTTGGCCCAATAAACTGGCTCACGTGGCAGTGCTGGTTGTCAGAAATCAATACAGCTGCTCTTGCCTTGTCCTAGCACAGGAAGGGAAAGCTCCAGGGACTGATTAAGTTCTCTTTGCTGAAAAAGCTGCTGCATCCTGAAACATTTTAAATAAATGCCATGTGTCTACAGGTAGTTCTGCATTTAATTCAGATTTTATAAGAGGCTTGCTGTACACTAAATAAATGCAACTTGATTATAAATAGCTTATTCACGGTAAACGCACATCTTATTTAATAGATTGTACATCTCATTATGCTGCTGTTTCTTAATTAGTACGATGAGCTGTCACAGTGAATTGTCATTGGCCAGGCTTTCTCGGTGCTGTTGTGACTAAATTCAGTTATCCAGTTACCACCGCAGCCCCAGAAACAGTCATTCACTTCTGAAATGTTTTAATAAGCCAGACAACATTCTTGCTCCTTTTCACTTGGCTTGACAGGCTCAAAGGTGTTTGACTTCATGTCCAAAGCCCTCAGTGGCACTCAGCTGGCCAGACTGTCCCGTGGGGCTGGTGCTCTGAGGAAGGAGAATCTCAGCTGTCTCTGGGAAAGGCATAAGTAATGTGGGTGTGGAGAGTATTTGACAGTATTTATCTGTATTTATCTGTTATTTATGAGTAGGTGCCCAAAGATTCTGAACACCTCCTGCTCTTCTGGACTTGTATCAATGAGGAGTCAGAGTGAGGGCTTGGAGAAGTTTGGCTGTGGCGGTGCCTGGGTTGGTGTGTGGTGCTGTGAGTGGGGTACTTCTGCCAGCCCTGGTGATGGCGAGTGCAAGTGACACATGTCTGATGAGCCAGGTCTGTCCCTACGTGCCCCTTAAGGATTCAGGACTAAAATATCACCGAGAACCCATTCGGGAGGGGGACTAGAGCTGCCTCAGGGCTGACATGTGTGTTTCTCTCCTGTTCCAAGAACCAAACTGGAAGGGTCAAGCAATTGGGAATGTGCCAACACCTCACACTTAAGTGTCTGTGTAAGTCCATGTGTTTCTGTCTACTAATTTATGTGGCTGTGTTTCTCACTGAGCAACAACAACCCCTTCCCCAAAGAAATGAAGAGAGAGTCTGTTGGTTTATGCTGCCCTGTAAATGATTTAGGTGAAACGTTATGCACACAACTTGCATCGTTACCAATTACCATTCCCAGAGGAGGAGCAGAAGGAGGGAGAAAAGGGGAACTTGCCTCGTTGGTATGGTGGGAGTTAATAATCAGTTTAATTCACAATCTCCAGCTCTTCAAAGGAGCTGCTAATAAGTGTTTGTCTTCTCTTTCCCTCCCACTCCTTTCCCCTTAGGAGCCTAGTGAGAGACATAGACAGCACTGATCACAGAAGGAAAATTGTAAAGGAGAGAAGAAATCCCCAGTGGAAACCCTTTAATCTGCCTCTGGAAAGGCCAATTTGTGTTAATAGGACAAAACTGTAACGTTTAATATTAATTATAGGGATTGGGGGAGGAGCACATGAGGGATGGAAGCTGAGAACAGACTGGAGGGAAGGAGAGATCCCATTGCAACAGTTTTTTGCTGCAGTAGGAGACAGAGCAGCCAGACGAGCTCTGGTTTTTCCATCAGTGAGGGAAGGTTTATCTGTACCAACTACCAGCTGAATTCTGCTACCAGCGAAGAAGTTTCAGGTGTTGCAGACAGACCCAGATCCTCTGTGTACCCCTGATGCTCTTGTTGGACATTGCTGAGTTCAGTCAGGGTGTGTAGAAGATGAGGAAAGTGTGTGGATTGGATTTCATGGCAGAGAAATCCCTGTTCCCTTGGGCTCTGGGGTACCTCAACGCCTACAACCTTGCCAAGGACAGTGGCCCTCCTCCTCTCTGAGGAGTCCACCTCCATGATTTAGGCAGAGAGCAAAGGGGGAGGATTGTTCTGAGGGCAGCAGTGACTTGTCTCGCATGCCTGAATTAATGCAGCCCTATCAGTTTCAGCTCTTGCTTCTGTTGCTCATCTGAGCACTGCATTTGGCTCCCATTTCTTCCCTCCAAAGTGTGATAAAAAGATGATAAGAGATTTAATTTCCAGAAAGGGACACCCAGGCAGGCAGCAGGATGCCAGTTGTTGGGTAGATTTATGTGGGAAGTTTTCTTATCAGATGTTTAGAGTCTCTGTTACAGATAAGCAATGTCTCTTAAAAAATAAAAATACATATAAGTGCCCCTTTGCCGATGAAGCATCTTGGTGATGTTCCATTACGAGCAGGATGAACATGAGCTGGATTTCATCTGACCTTTAAATTACCTCCATTTTATCAGTTCCATTTCATCAGTGGCTCTTTAGAGAATGAGCCTCTACTTGGAATTAATAGATTCATTCTTTGCAGAAAGCTGACACGGGCCTGTGAATAGCCCAGCCAGAGTGTGCTGTTCCAGAAGAGATCACATCTGGAGAGAGGAGCACACTGACACGTAGGAAGGGTACTTGGTAAGGTTGTCTTTGCCTTGATAAGCCCATGTTCCTCCTTATAGGAGAAAGTTCATCACAGGCAAACGGTGACAGTGGCATAAAATCCTAGTTCCATTTTCTCTTTGCACTGCCAGACCTGTAGGGGCAGAAGAGAGATTATCTCCTTAACATCCAAGAATCAAAGAAAATACCTTTTGTAATTCTGGAGATAGAAATCAAATTACTAGGTGTATGAAGGGGTTGGATCTGGGGATTGTTAGGGAATTATACTGGGGGCTTTTTTGTTTTCTGTGGTGCCTAGTGCTGACTGACTTTCGTTCCACCTTCCCAAGGCTGACTTTCCCAGCAAAGGCCACCAGCCAAGGGCAGCTGTTGCAGTGAAGTGGTTTCCTGGAGAGGAACACAGGATGTGCTGAACATCCCTCTCACACCTCGATCTGCCTCTTGCTGGCACCATTTATGGGACAGAAAGAGACCTCAGAAAACACCGAGGCTTTGCCATTCCCCTCACACAGCTGCTCATATCCAAGCCATCGTGGTAAACGCAGTTTTAATTTCACAGACAGGTTGTGTCCAGGGGGTGAAGTGATGCAGAGAAGCTCACAAGGCTCAAACCTGCTTTCCTGGCCACAGAGGAGCTGGGGGGGGAAGCTCTGTGCTTGTGGTGGTGCCAAACTTCAGCAGTTTGGTGAGGGAGAGCTCCTGGGACCTGCGTGACACAGAAAGGATGGGAGAGGCAGGCGTGGCTTTCCAGCAGAAGGTTGCTTCATATTTAGCTGAATTCCTCTTCTGAGTGGCCTTTTGGGGTGTGATTAATCCCTGGGCTGTGCATGCAGAGATGGGTTTTGTTGTCTAGACTGTGCTTTGTCACATCAGCTCCTGGCAGTCTCATCTACGTACAAGTTAAACATTTTTTTTTTCATAGTTGTACTATTAGAAAACTCCAGCGTGAATCATGGTCATAATGTCCTGTATTGCCTTCCACAGTCATTTCCAGGTTGATCCATACATTTATATTGCAGGATGTCACCTCTCTGATTGTCCCTCCCCTCTCACATCACTTTTAGAGCTGCTTCAAACAAAGATACTCCTGCACTTGGTGAGGAAGATGGAATTTCATAATGGAGAAATAGCCTGTTGATAGTAGTTAATGTCCTTGTTTAAAGGAAAAAAGACCAATTTCATCTTCTAATTTAATGATAAATTGCAGTGATTCATCAGGGAAGGAGGGTTTATTAATAGAGAAGATATAAATGGGCTGCGGAGAGATATGAGAAAATAGTTTCATCAAATAAGGGACTTAAAGGGAAAAATGCAGAGTTTGAAGTCAGAACTGGAATCTTCAGAATCATTGGTACCTCTCTGTACCACACACATCACCTCAAGGACCTTCTCTCCTTGTCTCAGACTTGCTGCTTTAGGTTAAATTCAGACTGTAAATGATCCAAAAATGGAAATACCTACAGACCTAGTGACACGTCTCCAGATCCAGAACACGCAAGAAAATACTCTAGGAATATTCTGAGTTGAGGGAAACTGGAACTGTCTACTAACTTGGCTTGAACTTAGGGAATTGTTTCTGACAAAACTTCCAACAATAAGATGGAAAATAAAAAATACTTTTTTTTTTTTAATAGAAAATAAGTTTTGGAATTCCAGGGTCTGGTACTCACTTTGCAGAGACAATGTAGGAAAAGTCACCCACACAATGATTTCCCTTCAGTACCATGAAATGGGATTCTTCTTAGGTTTGGGTTAATAGGAACTGAAGTCTGACATCTGTCCCTGCAAATTCTGATTAAGTTTGCTGGGGACAAAAGCTGGGTGTGAGATTTTTCAACAAGTCACTGACAAAGTCCTTGTTGTTAGGAAATGTTTGCTTAGGAGTGAAGACACGACTCTCTTTTTTCTCCAAATAGAGGGTGAAAGTAAATCTGCATTTCCCTTTTCCTGGCAGGACCTTCACTGAACGAGGGGCAGACAGAAGCTGTTGATCTTTTGAGAACATCCACCCCTTCCTGTCCTTTGCTTCTCTCAGGGGAGACTGAGGTAGGACATATTTCCTGTGAGGCACTTGAAAGATTTCACTTGGATAGATAAATGAGAAGCTTTAAAGTTTTGTTTTGGTGAACAACAAAAAAGTGACATTTTGATCCGATTTTTGTGGGTTTTTTTCCCATTTGGGCCAGCAGCTAAACTGGTTCTCCAGCATTCAGCTGCTTTCCAGGCCCCAGTGCTGGCTCTGACCCGGCAGGCTGGAGTAGCCCAGCATTTCTGCCTGCCACGCCTGTGAACTGGGTGATCCTCCTGATGCTCGTTAACAAACAGTTATTAATCATGCTTGCTTTCCACCTCCTTTGAAAGAAGAAAAAGGTTGGGAGGTGCAATACTCTGCTTCTCTTTGCCCCGGAGGAGAGGAGAATATGGGTCAGGGAGAGGCATCACCTGCTGTGGCAGGGGATTGCTGCCGATGTGTGCGGTGCTATTTAAGGAAACAGATTAGAAGAGGGGAGGGAGAGGGAAAATCCCTCTATTAACAAACTCATTAGTGCCGGGAAAAGTCAGACCAAATTGCTCTTCAGAAAAGCACTGTCTAGCTGGATTTATTATTCTCTGTAATTAAGGCCAAAACAGGATGGAGTGTGCTACAAGGAGGGGCTGAGAGAGGAAGCGTGGCCTGTTCAAAGGCAATTATTTGTAATTACCCAAGTCGAGATGTGACATTTACACCAACGAGAGAATAAGATCACAATGCCATTTCCTCACCTAAAGAGCCCGTGCTGTGCTTGCAGGCTGTTTGTCGACCAGAAACACTGTGAGGGAGATGGCTGAAAGGGATTTGGGTGTGACAGATCAAAGGTGGGATGCCCGGACACATTTGTATGCTGACACTCAGCTTGTACCTGGTGAGGTGCATAATTATCTTCCTTGGATCGTGTGGGCCCAGCAGCTCTGGGCACCGTTCACAGGCTGGCAGAGGTCAGGGCTGGGCATCCTCAGTGGAAGAGAGCCTTGTGTGGAAGTGGTCCCAAGCCTCAGCCACAGCTGCTGTCGGGTTTCACAAGGCTGCCCAGGGAGGGTTTTCTCTGTTGGATTTGAGTGCTTAGTGCCCTGCAGTGACTGCCCTGGTGTGGAGCAGCAAAGACAGGGGCAGAACTTCCCACAGCATGGAACAGGAGCTCCAGCTTCATCTGCCCGAGCTGAGGAATCCTGGCTGAGCTGCCAGCAAAGTTGTCCTTTGCAGAAAGTGGTACAGAAGGGAGAAAAAATGGGTTCCCCAGGGAACACTGCCGCTTGGTCGCCTGCCCGGGAGAGGCTCTGAAGGCACTAGTTGCAAAAGCTTTTGTCTCTGCCTCTTCAAACACAGCAGCCTGAGGGGTTTCTTTGAAAGAGGCTTTTTGGTGTGCTTCTTTCAAGTGGCAGGAGATGTGTGCTTGAGCCGCAGGTGGCCGGCTCCGAGTCTGAGCAGTGTGTTTGCAGGGGCTGGCAATTCCAAATCCCCTGAGTAGAAAGGAAACATCAGAGAGATTTGAGGCTTCTCCGTGCCAGGATGTGGCCCCAACTTTGGAAACAGCACAAACTCTAAATGCTTTCATCAAAAAAGTATCAACATCTCTGTGGAGATCCACAGCTGGCTTTAAAAGTGCCCTTTATTTTTTTCAAATATAAGTTATTGATCAGAGTATAATCATCTTGCTTTAGTTTAAGTCTTCTTGAGCTTAGCAGTGTATATCTAAAATGTATTTAAATCAAGTATAATAAAAACTTGGTGTGGTGTCATTCCCCTGCTCCTACGCCCCCCTCGGTATGCAGTTGTACTCTTCACCTTGCAAATCTAACTCACACTGTCCTGCTGTGGAACTTTCTAGCCACCCCATGCAGGTTTACTTCCAACAAGTTTACATCTCCACAGAGCCTCGGTCCCACGGCAGTCATGGGCAGGGCAGTTTGAGAGCTCTGCCAGCTCTCTCAGCTGTCCTGAGATTGTTTTGAAATCCCCTGCAGAGCTTTGGTGCTTTCTGTTCCTTGGATGATCCTACAGTAGTTGTTCTGAGCCACAAAAAGGTCCAGCTATGAACTGCTGGTCTCCAACAGTATCAGAAATGGATGCTGGTGGGAGAGTTGGAAGAACAAGGCCAGGGTTTTCAGCATGTGCAGCTCAGCAGCAGCTTAAACCACGCTTAATATCTTTGTCGTGATGGAACTTTTCTCCCCTGAACTTCTCCAACTGCTTTCTGAATCCTGGTAAGTATTTGGCACCCTGAACATCCTGTGGCAAGCAGTTCCACAACTTAACAAAGTGCTGTGTGAAGCTTCTCTTCCGCTCTGCTTTGAAGCTGCCGCTTGTGAGTCCATTTGATGTCGCTTCGAGTGCTGTGAGAGATGGTGAACAATTTCCCTTTTTACATTGCTGAAATGATAAATGTCATACTCCTGCCCAGCTCTCTCCTTTCTGCTCTGCCCAGTGATTGGCTGCTCAGGTATTTCACAGAATGGTTTGGGCTGGAACACCTTAAGGATCCAACCCCCTGCCACAGGCAGGAATGCCACCCACAAGATCAGGTTGCCCTGATGGAGTGGTTGGAGGTAGTAGGGACAGCTTCTATCCAGATGTCACAGAGGAAAGGGAATGTCTCTGCTCAGCAGGAGGAAGAGTTCTCTCCTGACCCATTAAAGCTCAGCTTCCTGAGAAGTGCCAGACACTCATTCGATCACTCACGACCAGAAAAGACCAAAGTTCTCATGCTGCTGTCCCTGGCACTGTGACCTCATTTGACACCATCACTAGAGCTTTGTGGTCCTTTGTGGATAACATAAACATCCATAAGACGACTCCATTAGCTCTGTGTATTCCATCTGTACAGCTCCTGTTGCTGTCACAGCTGAATTTCTTCCACAGGACCTCACAGCAGCACCGTCACAGTCCCATCCATCACTCACATCATCCAGAGGAGCCCCATGGGCCTGGAGCTGCACTCAGAGAGTGGCTGGTGAGCCTAGAGGTGTGGTAGGGTTTGGCAGAAGTTGTCCTTTTCACAAAATACCTTTCCAAGCCTTCCGTGCCACTTCTTCAGGAGGGTCAAACCTCCCAAGGCCCAGCCTGGTAATTGGAGAATGCATTTGGCAGCTCCATGAATGGGAAGAAACTCTGTGGCAGCAGGTATCAACTTAGCAGAGATATTGGTATGTACCTGGGCTCCCTCAGCACTACTGAAACATTGGATTTTCTCAGCAGATAAATGCTGGAGTTCGTGCAAAATTCTGCTGAAGAGAATTCAGCACAGCTTCAAAGTGATTGACCAAACCACTGCTTCAACCAGGCAATGTGTGCAATAAACAGGGAAATAAACAGCTCATAAACCTTCCTGCTCTTGCTAGTGAGGTTGCCTTCCTGGTCTCTCATCCACTATCCCATGGAAGTGAATTTGGAAGAAGTTGCTCTGTCAGTTGAACCTTCACTGTGAATTGAAACTTCTGTAGATACGGCCCCTCAGCAGGACTGGTAAGAAGTGAGTCTTTTACACAAATTTTCCTTGTATACCTCATTGCAGTCTCCTCCTCAGCGTCTGGCTCTGAGGGGTTTGGGAGAGGTACAGGGGTTGGATATGGAAGAGAGGTTTAGTGGAATTCCCCATGGGATTGTTGAACTCTCCTGTTTGAAGGCATGCCTGTTCCATCATGCCTGAAAGTACATTCGTGGCCTCTCAGCACAAACAGAGGATTTGTGATGCTGTCTGCTCTGTGTTTCATCCTTCAGCATCCAAGTGTTTGATTTCACAAGCAACAGAGTCTCAGTGAGTGAATCAAGAGAGCTCTTGTCCAGGTCTGTTACCCTGTTTCTTACCTCCTCTTGGTATGGCTTGGCAGTGGATAACATCCCTCAAAACTCTAAACCAGGGCTGACCTGACAGCTTCTCACTGGCATATTCCCTTTTTGTCCACTACAAAAGAGTCCCCCCCAAATATTTGGTGCTGCTGCTTACACTCTACTACTGCTGGTTTCTCTTATTGGCTTTCTTTCTCTGTCCCAGTTGCACATGTTCAAGCCTGACTTTGCCACAGATGCTCCTCCTTGCTCCTCCTTCCTCCTGGGCGGGGGGAAAGGAGAGGTTATGTTTGAGCCTGCACCATTTGATGGAAGATGCTGCTCATGTGTAGCCTGCAGAAAAATCAACAACATGCTGTCCCATACTCTTCTGCCCTCTTTTCAAGTATTTGAGTGTGTGAATTCTGCAATTGATGCTCAGCCCTTCAAAGAAATGAGACATCTCCTCCACCCTTCCCTGTCCTCCTGGGTGGTGCTGTTTCTCTGGGTGTGTCCCTGCTGTAGCACAGTCAGCCTTAAATTAACTTGCTTGGATCTTTGGAGCTGTCAGATGTTCTGCAGCAGTTTGGCTGCTGCGCTCCCAGGGCTGCTCTGTTCCAGCCTGTGTGTTTTGGTGCCTTCCTCAGTGGCCACGAGCCTCGTGGCAGGTAGGACCGTGTGACAACACCGTGCAGGTGTTATCTGAGTTCTCATGGCTCTACAAGCACAGGTAATGGTAAGAAAAGACCTCTCAGGCAGCACAAATAGGTGTCCCAGGGTCCTTACAGAGTTCCCTTGCATGTGCTTGAAACTCTTTTCATTGTCTTTGGTTGGTTTTAATCCTCTGGTGTGTAGGACAGGAAAGGCTGTACCTGCAGCGTGGCCCTTGCCAATGATGACGTTTGTGATGCTCAGGGGTGTTTCTGTGGAGCAGCCCCTGTGCTACCCAGGTGCTGCTGGGGCAGAGGAAATGTCATTCTTTGCACACCCTTGGTACTTCCAGGTTGGAGACACGTGCACCCCTCCACAGTGCACTGTTGATCTCCAGTGTTAGTCCACCACCTCGAGCTGGCAGTTCAGTCCTCCTTTCTCAGGATGTCTTGTAGCTCAGCAAATGCAAAAGCAAAGCAAAGCTTTCTGTCTCTTCCTCTCAGCCACTTAAAGTTGAGAGGACTTGAAGGGAGCCACTTTGCATGGTGGTGGACACATCTTTGTGTTTGGAGACGTGTCTGTGCCGCAGGGAGCTGCCGGGCAGGCGGCTTGGCAGCGTGGATTGCTGCATTGTGGAACTCACCTGGCACTCTGCAGAGGCACAGCTGCAGGGCTGGGTGCAGCACTAGCTCAGACATCCCTCTGTGTGGTCCCAGGAGAATCCCACAGCTGCCTTCACCCTCTCCTTCTCCCTCCTCTCCATCCCTGATTTAACACAAAACTCCTTTTACTTCTAATCGCTTTACTCTCCGAAGTCATGTCCCTCTGCAGCACTGAGCTGTTTCCAGATATGCTCTGAGAGTACAGTGAGGGGGAAGGGAGACAAGTTTCTTATTGATAATAGCTGTCTTTAACTTTACAAATAGCCCAGCCTCTGGGGATGTACCTGAGCTGACGAAAGAATGGTTTATGTTGGTCCAGCTCCTGTGTAAAGCTTGAAAACTGACAGGAGAATAATGCAGAAAATGTCTTTCTCTAGGAAAACAGAGCATGACTCGGTGCTTTCTTATATTTCCTTCAGGGAAAACGGGGTTAAGAGCTGATTTATACAGAAAGAAAGGAAGAGGAAGAAAAAAACTCAGTGTAAAAAGAAAGGCTAAAGCCCTCATGTTATGAGATGGCTTCACAAACTAGTGGAGAAATTGGGTGCTGAACTTCAGTAGAGATGAATGTTATCAGATAACTTTAATTTTTGCTCTTGCACCGACTGGGCCAAGCATCCAGAGGGGATATATCACATAGCAAATGGGCTTGTCACCCTCTGGAAAACAGAGGTTTTGTAGCTCAGGACAAGAATCCAGAAATGACAGAGGGTGATCCAACACCAGGAGTCTTGCAGTGGCACAGGCAAGGCTGCCATGGGGTAACCATGCAAAGGAATCGAAGAGATGGAGGGGGAAGACAGGAAATCTACACTGATGTTGTGATTCTGTAGAGGGGGAGGAGGTGGTTGAGCTCTAAACATTCTGATTTTCTGTAGAATTAGATATATCTTGTCTGCTTTGGCTGCTAGAGACAGGACCCTGAGCTAGAAACTTCTGCCAAGCACTGTGTCAGTTGTAATTTTCTAATCAAGTTCCTACTGCAGCCCATCAGAGACTGATAAACAGATTCTCTTCAGTCTCCATTCCTGTATGAGCCATCACCGTGTGCTTTGGGGCATTCACAGCTACCTAAGTACTTTTTTTTTTGTGGGGGGGCGGGGGGGGGATGGCACTTAGGTGTGTACCTAATTAAAATAGGGATAAAATTACTGTGGAGGATTAAATCACGGCGACCTAAAGAATTAGTTTGGTTCTTGAAGTTTGTAGAGGTGTTTGTTTTTGTTGTTGGGGTTTCTTTTTGGTTTTTGTTTTGTTTTGTTTGTGTGGGTTTTTTTTTAAGCTTCTGCGAATGACCAAGATTGTTAAATGATGCCCTTAAATTTGA
Source organism: Oreocharis arfaki (assembly GCA_013398015.1). Taxonomy (NCBI): domain Eukaryota; kingdom Metazoa; phylum Chordata; class Aves; order Passeriformes; family Paramythiidae; genus Oreocharis; species Oreocharis arfaki. The sequence continues at coordinate 92,334 of VZRR01002754.1, forward strand.
CACAGTTTGCAAACTGTTCCTTTTGACTAGGTCTGGTGCTATCCATTATTCTTGGTGTTTGAGGGGTCATTCAGAGTCCATGGTTTCATTAGTGAATCTGGACTGGAAGAAATCCAGACTAAATTATGTCTGGACTATTGTGATGATGGTGAAAGAAATGACACATTTCAGATGCCTTCATCCCAGCAATGCTTCTGAATCCATCTTTTTGTTTGTGCATTTGTGAGCTCTTTGGTGTCTGTGGCTGCATCTTTGGGGGGAAAAAAGGCATTTCTGTGCACGTTTGTGGATGCTGTTCAATAGCATAATATATTAGGGTGAGTCTCCCCTATTATTCTGATTTTTGTGAGCATTTATTTAATTTTTTTCTTCCTTTTTTAAAAAAACCTTTTTTTTTTCCTCGAATATTTAATTCCAAGGGTTACTTGCAACACATATGCAAAAATCTCCCTCCCTATTCTGTTGCAGTGGAAACAGGCTCATTAATGGACTCATTAATAATCTCCAGCCGGACATTGCCCAGGGAGATCTGTGGGCTCTGAGTTAACGTGTCTGTGGCTACCTCTGCCAAGTGGACATCTATTATTTTCTCACCTCAGCCACAGAAATGGCTCCCCTGACAGAGGCACTTTGCTTTACCACAATAGCCAGAGATTGCTGAATATTCATTATATCTGACTGCCCAAAGTGCTTCGCCAGCACATGGTATTGGAGCCAAGATGTTTTATTACCTCCTTGCCTTTTGCTTTCCTGGGAGAACGCGGCGTGGCTTCTATCGGCAGCTCAGTTAACTTCCTCATCTGAGCTCCTTCATTCGTGCTCTGCTTTGAGAAGGGGGAACAGAGGGGAAAAACTGATTCAGCCCGACTGCTTTAGTTCCATGAAAGCGAAATTTGCAGCCCTATTATTCTGCTGGAAGATTGATTAAAGAAGACAAGCCTTTGAACTTTGTTTCAAACAAGAGGTGGTTGTAATAACTGTGATCTTCTGCTTTATATTTCCCTGTGTGAGGGAGGGAGGAACTCCATTTACCTCTCTGTCACGGTGAAAATGAGGGGTGTAGGTGGCCTGCATTCAAATAGCAGTGGCCACAGATCCTCTTTGCACCTCTCAAAACCACGTATGGCCATTTTGTGTTGCTTACTGAGACTTGAAACTGGCTCAGATGCCTCTGTGGGCTCCTAGCCCGAGAAAGGGCGAGCAGCAGAAATGACCCGACCACCGCGTGGCAGGATCGTGGTCTGTGAACTCCATCCTCCAGCTGGAGGGAATATCAGTCCCCTGGGGTTTCCCAGCCTGTCTTGTTTGCTGCTGAGGCACAATCACCCAAATGGTCATGCAGAGATAGTCTGCAGGTCCAGCCGTGCGGGGGATTGCCTCTGGCCAGCAGCAAAGAATGAAAATAGAGTGCATGGAAGTGAATATATACACAGCGAGCTTTCTTCTGCTCTGTAGAAGCAAATGCCAAATCCTTGTGGTCAAACAGCTGTATATTCTTCAGGCTTATGGAAATTTACCAAATTGTACTTTTGGCAAAAGTCCTCTTTTATTCACTGTCATTGTAAGAGAAGGGGAAAAAATGAAATGCATCTTTGATCATTATGTAATTACTTGAGGATTTATCTTCATGGTTGTGGGAGATAAATTTAAAAAGCAGTTTTTCGTTAAGGACCCCCTCCATATGTTTCGAGTGACTTCAGTTTAATCCTTTCCTCTCTCTGACTGGGTTCAAACCTGTTTTAATTGTTTCACAGAACATTTCCCTGGCAATGAAGTTGTCGGCAGGGGCTTGTGCATGTGAATGGAGGCAGAACTCCTGCTTCAGTAGTTGTACTTCATGTGCAATTCGATACTCAGCAAGGGAAAGGTCATCTCTTCACCCCATGTCTCCAGTCCTGCGTGCTCTGAGCAGCTGAAATACCACATCTGGTGGGCAAGAGCCCTGGGGAATTGGGGCTTATTTGGTGGCTTGAGAGGGCTCTGGAGGTGTGAATTCCGATGCAATTAGGTAGAAGGGGGAATTGAATCCCAGTGCTTTGCCTGCAACACAGGGCATGAAAGAAAACATTGCTGTTATTGTCTGATGTTTGTAGGTTTTAGTGCCTGCCTAAAGGATGTGGCTCAAATCACTGATAACCTGCTAAACCCTGCCCACTGCTGAGTTGGCTCCTGTCTTTCATTAATTCTTTGTAAATTCAAGAGCTCATCCAATGAATTTCGTGTTTGCATTTCAGCAGTATTTAGCTCCATGCAATTGTTAGGGCTCCGCTGCATTGACCGAGACTTTTTCCACTGATTGCATAATGAGATTTCTACTTTTCCTTCTTCTGCAGGTGATATTTTTCCTCCTCTAAAGGAACTTAGTTATCAAAAACCAGGGGGATGGAAGGACAAATATGCCTTGTATCTTGGGTACTCTGCGGAGATCCCTTTATGAAAGGTTTGATGTGCAAGCAGTACAGGCAGGAAGATGTACATGGAAAGCAGTGTCTGTGATGGCAGTGATGTGGAGCTGTTTGATACTAGTTTAGTTTGAGGGTCTGTATTCAAACTCTCTTGACATTACTGTTGTAAGTTAATTCAGAATAATTATGCCACAATTTAGTCTCTGTAGATCCTACAGTCGAATCTCTTCCCACTGATGTCACCTAGTCCTCAGCTCAGTAGATGTGCCTTCATAGCTGGAAATGAAATTATCTAGGTTTAAAATACATTTTCCCTATACTTAAAAAACCTGTTAGGCAGTTTTAATACCAAATCCGTTCCAGCTATAGAAGCAGAATGGAATAAACTCTCTGCGAGTCTGGCTACAGGCATCAGAAAACCCAGTTAAAGAACTGGATTTTCTCGTTACTTATTCAATGTTTGCCTTCACTATATCCAGCCACACTTTGCAAAATAATAGGTTCATGTACTCTCTCTGCCAACAATATTAATATTTCAACACTACATAGCTGCACCAGACTTCTTTGTTTGTTTTGGTATTAATTCTTTTTATGCAGGTGAATACTGCCCTTAGCTTTGTGGGGCTCTGTGGAGAGCCTGCATTTTGACTTGCCTTGGGGTTCAGCTGAGTTGGTCAGCACAGGGGATTTTTGGTTTTGCTTTTCAATCACAAGCACATCACAAACACCCCCTGGTTTACCAACAAGCTGCAGACCTGTCGAATGGACAGCATGACAGATCTCCTGAACTCGGGTGGAGGAATTCTAACTGGGATAGACAATGCCAATGTCTGCATACACATTGGTGTGGTATTTATATATCCATGATGATCCAAAAAATACACTAAATTTTGTAGTAAGGCTTCTTCCCTTGTCTAGAGTTCAATTGGGCATTTTGCTTCGCAACCCTGAGGTGTGTGGATGTGCTGAGCAGTTCTTTCAATGACCTTTGGTATCATGAAACTTTCCTAGGAGATCCCAAAGGTGCTCTTAGAACAGCTGAATGCTCGTGCTAAATCCCACGGGCACACATAAAGCAGGGCTGGGGAAGGGCTATCCTAGGGCAAGGAAATTCTCTTTCCCTGGCACCTGTGAGACATCACTTGCACCATTCTGGTTGTTTTGTCCTTACTTACTGTCCTGCCAACCTCTGAGCTCCTTGACTGTATTTTCTCAGCTCAGTGGTGCTCCCTTTCCCTCCCAATTAAGTCAGCTTGAGCTGATGGTTCTGAAGCCTTGTCCTTGCCAGGTCTCTGTCACTCAGGTGGGTCGAGCCCAGCCCCTACAATGCAGACTCTTGGAACTGGAGGCTCAGAGTGGTGCAGCAGCCCTGGGAACCAGCAGAACTCAGGAAATTAAGGAGTCCTGCCTCATTCGAAGATGTGAGCGAGGTGAAGTGAGACAAAGTGTGGTCAAATGAAACTCTGCCTGTCAGTCATCAGTGCTGGCATGGAAGGTAAAGCTTTCAGAGCAGTCAGAGGCACTTGCAGATTCAGGAGGCAGCTGATATCATTTGTATGTTGGGAGATGGATGCTGGAGATCTGCATTTATTGCCACCTCACACAAAGGATTCAGATTATTTACCTTGTTCATTTTTTTTTTGAATAAAAATTCCCAGTTCCTTTGATGCAAGAAGATACCAGTGTGGAGATATCTGTGTAAAAAAGGTGATTTTTTTGTTTATCTGAGCATCCTGCCCAAGTCCAGTGCACATCAGTAAAGGTCAGCCCTACAAGCAGCCAGGTTTGGCTACAACCATCACCCTGTGGGCCTCCTGCATGAAGCAAAATGCAGGGAAACAACAACAATGTGTGAGGGTAGAAGGGTGCTCCTCATGACTGGAGCAGGCTGGACACAGAACTGGGCAGGCTGATGAAAGTTGAGAAGCCACAATGTCAAAAAGAGGCTGTGTCTGGACTGCCCAGGTGATGGGAAATTTAGTCATATTTCAAGTTTCCATTTGAGATGCTTTACAGCCTTGGAAATTTATTGCCATTATATGGCTTAAATTTCAAAATACCTTAGAAATAACCTTGGGATCAAAATGTTCTTAGGTTTTATTTTTTTTTCCTCCCTGGGACAAAAATATTTAACTTTTGAAGGGGCAATGCCAAGCTTATACCTTTAATGAGCCAGTATATTTTTAGCTAAATCACAACATCTATGCTATCGTTTTTTTTTCTCTTCCTCATTCCAAATACAGGAATTTTTTTTCCTTCAAAAAGAATTTTTAAATAAAAGCAATTTTCCTTTATCCGTAAGAAATTAAGCCCCTGTCAGGATCCTTTGATTTCTTCAGTGTACTAAAGGTAGAGCACAGGGGATTTTTAATTTCATGGTTTGTTTGGTATTTCAGAGGCAGTGAACATGAGTGGTTAGATCAGCTGATAGCGGATCAGAAATCATGACCTGTTGGGTAGCTTTTATCGAGTCTTTTAAGTATTCTTTTGCCTTATTAACCCTTTCTGTTAAGGTGTTATTTATACTCTGCTTTAAAATGGGAAGAAATCCTCACAAATGACGAATTCACCAAAAAGCAGTAAAAGATATTAAGTAATTTAAAGTACAAAAATGAAAGGGGATGAATGGGATTTCTTCGTGGACTGGTTGTACTAAACCACTGCTCCAACTCCATCTCGTTCAGATCCACCCCAAGGATGGGGAGCTCTCTCTGGGGTTACCTGGGGACACCCAGACCAGGCAAATGCCTCCCCTTAGGAGGAAAAGTGCTTAGAGGAAAAGTGTCCTCTACAGAGTTGGACAGTGGATAAAGGGGCATTTTGGGACAATGTGTGTACTGGCATTTTCCACGCTGTGCTTGCTTGCAGGTAGCTAGAAGAGGTCGATATCAGCCCAGCAATTTGTTTTCTTTGTTCTAAAAATCACCTAAAATGGCAACATATTTGTGGTGGTTGGTTGTCTGTTTTCTTTTGGTGGGTTTTTTTGTTTGTTTGTTTTGGTTTGGTTTTTTTGTTTGTTTGTTTGGGGTTTTTTGTTGGGGTGGGTTTTTTTGGTTTTTTGTTGGTTTTTTTGGGTTTTTTGTGGTTTTTTTTGGTGGGGGGATTTAAAAAATTGTCTGAATTGTTGGAATTAGATTCTGGTGAAATATTCTGCAAAATTTTGAGCAAAACAAATGCTGTTTTAACAGAGATTGTTTTCAGAAATAAGATGTATGAAACAGAACGTAATAGCAATAATAACAATTGCTATAATAATAAAAACCAGGATTTTGGACATTGTTTTGGCCAAAGTCTACAGAAACCCTAATGAAAAGAAAAAAACCCAGAAAAATAGGAAGTGGGGGCAATTTCCCAGAAGAAAATTACCACCTTTTAACAGTAAGTACTTTACCTATTCTGATGCATACATTTATGTGGATAATTCAGAAATTATTTAGGCTTTTGTTGCACTCTGCATTTTAATGGCCAATTGATATTTAACTACCTTGTGATTACTAATGCATTTAATTAAGCTTGCTGTTCCTTCCTTACCGGAACAAAGGAATCCTGGATGCAACAACAAAGCCATTTCATCTCCTTGTAGCAGCACTGAGGCTGTTTCTGCTGTATATTGAAAATCAGGCTTATTCAGTGCTCCTGTGTGAAATGAAACACAGAATAAATATTTGCTGGGTTTTTAAAAAAAAAATAACTTAGCAACTTCTGCTGCTTCCACCAGCACTCAGGGGGTCTGGTTCGTGTCTCTCACTGCGCTCATGCCACTGATTTCAGAGGAGCTGCTCCTCTCTCCGCCTGTGTCCTGTGTCCGATGTGCTTTGGGTCCATTTGGATGGTGAAGGGCCTTGGGGAAGGTGTTTGAGGAGCAGCTGGGGGCACTTGGTCTGTTCAGCTGGACAAGAGGAGACTGAGGAGGACTCCTCCCAGCCTGCAGCTTCCTCCTGGGGGGAAGAGGAGGCGCAGGCACTGATCTCTGCTCTGTGGTGACAGTGACAGGACTCGAGGGAATGGCTGGAGCTGTATCAGGGGAGGTTTAGGTGGATATTAGAAAAAAGCTCTTCACCCAGAGAGTATTGGGGCACTGGAAGGGGGTCCCCAGGGAATGGTCACGGCCCCGAGGCTGCCAGAGCTCCCGGGGTGCTTGGACAGCAGCCTCAGGCACAGGGTGTCAATCTTGGGGATGGTTCTGTGCAGGGCCAGGAGCTGGGCTCGATGATCCTTGTGGGTTTCTTCCACCTCAGCCTGCCCGGTGATTGTGTGGAGCTGTCCAGGCGGCTGGCTGGGGATGGGAACCCCCCAGTGCTCTGCCAGCCGAGGGAGAGGTTTGCTGCCCTCCGCAGCAGCTCCTCAGCTCTGGAGCAATAGGAGAGGTACCGATATTGCTCCCAGGCCTCGAACCCACCTAAGGAAAAGGGAGGAATTCCAGGTCTGCAGCTCCCCCCGCGCACATGGATGCTCAAACCTGGGCTCTTGCCCTGCAGAGTCCAGCTCCAGGCCCTCCCTCCGGCAGCGACTGACACGGAGCTGACAGAGCATTGTAACTTCAAAATGAGACTGAGCAGCGGGAGCACATGAGTGTTTAAATAGCAAAGAGTCTCTTTTAATGCAAATGTCCCAAGCACTAACGAACGAAGAGAGGATCTCATCCCCCTCCTACCCTCCAGGAAGCTGAAAAGTGTAAGCACATTGCTCCTACATGGAAGGATGAGAGTGTTTTGTTCCCTTTTCTGTAGCCATTGTGTGTTCTGCAAGAAAAGCAGAGGAGAGATGGTGAACCTGAGCCTTCCCTGACATCCGGCTTGGAGGGAGGAGAAGCAAAGAAGGAAAGCCTGGAGTGGGCAATCTGACTCATTCCAGTCTTCTCCCTCCTCCTCCTACCTGGGCTGGGCAAGCAATTGATTTATTTGTTTGCTTGCTGTCCTGGAGAAGGTTGCCTTTGAGTACCAGAGCAAGAAACTTCCAAAACAAAAGAATAGGAAAAAGAAAAATTGCATCAATAGACATCTTCCACTGTGGGAGAGCCCTTTCTCTCTCCATTAAACTGAGAACGCCACAGAGTAAAGGAAGAGTGAGTACATGGGAGTCAGAGCAACACAAAACTCCATCAGCCCCACGTCTGACAGAGGTGTCTGTGAACAGTGACGCTGGTGGTGCTCGTGCTCAGGGCGCAGGGTTAATTACACCTGAGGTATAATTAACCAGCATCCAGGTCATTGTAAGCAGGAGGGTCTGTGGTGGAAAAGCAATGAAAGCTGTCTGCAGACAAATTGGCTTATAAACCTGGAGCCCTCTCATTCTCTGAGAGGCACTGGCTTCCTTATTTCTTGTAGGACTGGTAGGAAATCGGTCCCTGAGGTAGCTAAAGCCTGCTGAAGATCTGAACCACATTCCATGTGCCTGAAAAGTAAAAAATCTCTGTCTCAGCTGGGAATGTGCTGCTGGTCCCCACAGCACCTCCCTTCACTGCTGCTGGGAGCAATTTTGCTCTGTCTGTAGCCACTTGAGTTTAGGGAAGGAGGACTAAAGGGTCAGAACAAAAGCCAAGGCACAGCAATACTTTCTCCACCTGACCTTTGGGCTTCTTTCCCTTACTCCTAAGGGAAACCTTTATTCTAGGAAATTCATTAGAAATATAGCAAATACAATAGAAATATAGCAAATAAGAGTGCTCTGAGTCCTTTCCTCTCCCACACTGCTGCTCTTCATTAGAAAACTCTGTACCTCCACCTGATAGAAAATCTTATCTGACCTGACAGCAGCTGATTTATTTACCAGCTACAAAAGCAACATCAACAATTCTGTTGTTTGCGGGGGGGAAGAAGATGCTGCACTAGGAAGTTGATAACCTAGAAAGGGATATTTCTGCATAGGGAATTTTGATTGAGATTTGATTTTTGGAAAGGAGCAGGAAGAAGTTGCTTTCATAGGTGCAGAGGAAGGTCCTGTGAGCAGGCTCCTGGATTTGTGTGACTCTTCAAGTGCTTTCAAATGTCAAATTTTCTGCACAGTGGTGCTGGGGACTTGTCCCTACTCAAAGGTGTGTACCAGAACTGCAACAGAGTGTTTATTTTGGGCAGGATGTTCTTATTTACTGCTGCTTGTAAAGCCTCTGGCCCAGTGGGATTCCCTGCCTTGCTGACATGAAGATGTTATCTCTGTAAATATTCCTGCTGTTCTGCATGCCTGCACTTGCAGTGTTGTTGGGGTGGTGGGAGAAATCAATCAGAGTATCAGCGAAATCCGTGGGCGGAGATCTTCAGAGCTGCCAGTTCCCGTGGGCATCCAAATCCCCCAGGCAGCTTCGGTAATCTCAGCTCGCAATTATTATCAGTAAACATTTTGCTGTTGGGAGCAGGTGAGAGTGGCTAGAAGGAACTGGCTTAAATCCAAGGAATTTTTATGCCACCTTATTATCATAGTAACTGTGTCAGGGAATAGATGGGGTGTTTTCTTCCTGCCTTTCACCACTTTGGTGACCGAGACAGAGAAAAGCCCACAGTCCAACCAGAAATCTCTGTCCATTTGGGAATTTGAACAGAAATGTTCTATATTCCAGGCCAGTGCCCTAACGTGAATCTTTCCTCCCTTGTTATCGTGCATTAAGGGAGAGATGGATGATTTCAGTATGTCGTTTTCATAGGGAGTGTTGACATTTCATTTTTTTCCCCTGTATTCCTATGAAAAAAATTCTGAAATTCTTATTTGTAGTAAATTAGCCATCTTGGAATTTCAATTTTTTTTTTTAAGCAAGGCTTTCTTTCTGTATCTATATTAATCCATGCTATTTCCAATTCTGAATTTGTTTCATTGTAATTTTGATTTACAATAAACCAATATTTTAATCCAACCTAATGACTTGTCCCAAATCATCATCTTCAACAAAAATTCTGTGATTGATTTCACAATATGTCCATGTGAAAATAGAAAAGTGGGAGTAATATGAGTGAACTGTCAGGATTCCAAGATAAAATGAAAAAAAAAAAAATCCTGAAGTACAAATTCCAAAAGGATCCAGCACTTTTTTTTCATTTACATTGGTACAATATTACTGAGACATGGAAATCAGTTTTGTGCCAATAGCTTTTCCACTGTGAATCTATTGAGATGAAAAGATTGCAGCCAGTGTTGTCTGAGACCAGCTAAACTCCCACAAAGTAGATATAAAAAAGCAGCAGTAATATTTTCACAGCCATAACTGGAAATTCTCGTACAAAGCCACTGCTATGCAAAAGTTTTGAAACAGAGCAAAGATGGACATTAAACAACAAAACTGGTATTAGCACATTTCTTTACCTCGTTCTGCCATCCTCTCTCACCTTGTAAACCACCTCCACGAAACCTCATCCCTTCTGTTTTTGCAGCAGCGAACCTGATTGGAAAACAAAGTGAAAATTAATTTAATGTAGATGGGTAATTGTGTCCCACCTCCATTCCTCTGCTGCTCGCAGCTCCCTGGTACCCGAGTGCCTTCCAGGAGTGCAGTGAACAGTGCGGCTCGCAGCTGGCACGGGTTTGTTCTCTCATCCCTCCCCGGGGGAAATCACTTTCAGCGGAGTGATTTGAGAGGAATTCTCTCTAAATATGTGCACACGGGATGCTAAATATTTGCTAGGAAAAGGCCAGGCCAGATGAATTCCTCCTGGAGTGGAGGAAAATGGAGTTTGCGAGGATTATTTTGTCTCAGGAGTTAACACTGTGGTAATTAGGCAGAGCCGAGCTGGTACCTGCACAGAGAGGTGGTGCTGCTGCCACAGATGCAGCGATCCCTTTGGGAGGCTGTCAGGGAGCATGGGTGTGTGTCAGCGAGCCTGGAGGTGAGGACTCAGAGAGAGGAGAATATGCAATAATTTAAATGAAAAGATTTGCTCCTTGCTCTCCTTGAGCAGAACTCCAAAGCAGTGCCCTGGCTGGGAGGCAAACGTCACCCACGGGGTCTCACAGAAGAGTCAGGACCCAGGTAATTGTGCTCCCAGAACTGTGCCAAGTTATCCAACAAGCAAAGTAGAAGCAAGATGTGTTCCTCCTGAAACACTGAGTCTCCAGAGTGCTCCAGGGTAGAGAATGCATCATATTTATTGCCCTGTGCAGATTTTTGTGTGTTCCCATGTGTAGGGCCTTGTCCCTGACAACTGCTGGCTTCTGTCTCCCTTTCAGTGCTCCCCTGTGGGACTCCTGGTTGTGCTCCATGCATCCCATCTCTGTCTCATTGACTCTGCACTGATCCAGAGGCACAGCCTCTCCAGGAAGTTTTCCTGTCTCCTCCCCTGCTTTCTGGAGAGGAAGGAAGGGAGTGGAAGGGAACACCAGGATAAGATGGTGAGCATTTCACTGCTCTGTGCCTCAGCACCCCTAGCAATAAAACATGTGAAATTTTCTCCTCCATTAAACTTTGGGGTTCAATTTGTGACTGTTCATAAGGCCAGAAGCCACTATAGAAATGGATTTTTCTGAGTGTTCAGTTAATTAGTAGCTTTAAGAATTATCACAGCTCTGAGCTGGGTTTTGCTACACATCCGTGTTTGTCCCTCATTTCCTACAGCAATTTGTTTTTCCTGTAAATAAAACATTTGCAGGCACCTTAAGCACTGTTTCCTCACATCAGTGTTTTTGTTCAGGATACAAAACAGATTGGGGCGACAATTTTTACTGGCTTCTAAATAACCTCATAGAGAGTTGAGCATCTTAGCAGCACAAGTTTTTCTCCAGGAAGCTTGTACCTGGACAATGCACCCTATAATGGGACAAATAATTAAATTCAGCAAGTTTGGGTGAAAAGTATAATAAAAATGAAGGTGATTTCTTCTTTATGTAGCTTTCCTGCCTTCCCTTACTCGACACCTGCTCGTTGCTGTTGTACTGAGCCCCTGCCTGGCTCTTTGTGCTCTCCTGCCCCTGGCCCAGAGCATCGCTCCTGGTTCCCAGGAGGGCTTCAGGCTCAGGAGAAACTGTGCTGTGCTGGGAGAGTTGTTCATGCCATTGCCTAAACCCACCCTCCGGTGCCTCTTTGTAAGGGAAGGAAAGGTCACAGGGAGCTCTTGGGAAGGGACGAGTGCATGAAGGATTGGCACCTTCACCTGCTGGTTTCTGTGAAACATTCAACACACAATTGTAAAGTGATCCTGACTGCTGAGGGCTTTGCCCTAAAACAGGCTCTGTTCCCCTCAGTGGACAAGGCATGGCTGTGTGCAGGGCTCTGGCTGAGGCTGTTTTTTGGAAGGCTGCTCCCCCACATCCAAGACACGATGTGGGGGAGCAGCTACTCCCTTTCCTTTGCTCTGGGACTTTCATGCATTCACGTGGACAACTCTGTTCTCCAACCAACTTTCCAAAAAATTGGAAATGAGCTAGAGGAGAAATTAAAACCGTCATCTTACCCTCAAATGCCTGTGAATATGATACTTTTTTTTTTTCTTTAATAAAAGCTCTTCCAGATGGAACGAACAATAATCTGTCTTTCTCCAGGCTATTGACTTTCCTATAAAGAACAATGCAAAACAGTGTCCTTCCTGCAGCAATCACAGAGGCTGTTAAACACCACTTTCTGGGAGGACCTTATTCTCATCTAAGCATGATGCTTTTCTGACTAATTTAAATTTATCCTTATTCAGCCTCATTGCTGTCAGGGCTGCTCCTCGAAATAGAACTTTTCCATAGGTGAAAGTCTCTAAATGCTGAACTGGAAAGAGGCAGGCTTGTGCCAGATTTTTAAAGTTATCTATTTAAAAATCCACTTTAAAAATTAATATAGGTTAGTTTTAAGATGATATTTTTATATGAAGTGGCTTTTAGGCAAGGAATTTCTCTTTTTGCTTATGTTGTTCCACCTCCTTCTATATCATCCTCTGTGAATGTCCTTTGGAATCCAGTGTGGCTGGGTAACATTAGCTTTGCTTTGTGGATATCGTCAGAGCTGAGGTCATGGTAGCCTCCCTGTGAGGGATCTAAAAGTAATTTTTGATGTTTAATGTGATTAATTTTCTTCTTTTCAATATTTTTGTAAAGGATGGTTTCACAGTTTTCTGATATTTTCTTTGTAGAGACCTTTCCTTTGATTTGTTCTCTGTATTAGAAAGCACAGAGTTTTGCAGCAAGGCTGGTTTGGTTCAATTCTAAACATTTCTCTGCTTCTATTGACACTGAAGTCAATAAAAAAGACTCAGTGCTAGGAAAAGAGAATTTATTTTCCTTGTACAACAGCAGTGGCATCATGAGAGAATTCTGGTGTCCCTTCTGAGCCCTCCTTGAGCCTGGGGCATGGTGGCTTTCCCAGCCCTGTCCTTCCAGTTTGCTGCCACTTTCCAGCTGCTGCTCAGCTTCCCTCATGGGTGACACCATCTGCAGCTGCTGGGGAGCTGAGAGTGAAGTCAAGGGAAAAGAACACAACTTGACTCAGTTGCTTCCTCCCTGGGAAAAGGGAGGAGGATGGAAGACAGAAGAAGCAGTGATAGCTGCAGGGCTGAGTGGTTTTCCAAAGGGTTCTGTGAGACATCAGCTGCTGTGAGAAAGCAGAAGCTGAGAACAATTCTGCTGTAAAACTGACTGATTTCTGATCACTGCCATGGAAAACTGTGATGGGCTGTGATAAAAATTGTCGTGTTGATTCCTTGGCAAGCTTGACTGGTCATGCAATGCTGTCTGTCCAGTCTCTGTTGGCTTTGGGATTTTTGCATCATCCTTCCCATGTTAATAAATGAACTGTAACATCCGTAAAACTTTTTCTGAAACAAATCTGGGATTAGCCTAGTTCCTAGGGAGCATCTGGATCAGTGGTGCTGTGCCCTGTGCAGTGAGATGAGGTGAGGAGCTGTCTTTGTGATGCACTGACTGCTCCAGGGAGTGGTGGAGTCACTAGCCTTGGAGGAGTTTAAAAGACATGTAGATGTGATGCTTAGGGAGATGTTTTAGTGGTGGGCTTGGCAGTACTGGGTTAACAGTTGGACTTGATGATATTAAAGGTCTTTTCCAACAAATTGTCTTTTTCTGACAATTCTACGATATCTAGATTAAAAATCTGATAAAGCTTAATATGAGTGTCCAGTTCCTATCTGCTGTGTGGTTATTTAAATGAAGATGTCCTCCTCTTGCTTTCCAGGCCCTCCATCCTTTTTCTTCCTGATGCTGTTGACCTGGGTTCCTTGGATGTTCCTCTGCGATCTACCAAGGTGAAAAATTTGCAATATTATGTACTGCCTCCAATCCCAGCCTTCCCTCATCTGTGGGAAGCTCCTCCAGTCCTGTCTGGTAAGTCTCCTTCCTTTCACATTCAAACACTTCTTTAAAAAGTCATAATACCCATGAAACTAGATAGGTAGATCCCAGGGAAATCCACTTTGTGATTGGTAAAACAAAATGTGTTTCATGCATTCAACATTTTCTTCACTGAATTGAAGGGAAAGAAGTAAAATAAAAGAATTTTTAGCTTCTTGTCTGTAAAGTTTGGAACAAACTGAGATGCCTAATTTCAGTGTGGACTAAAGCTCTAAAGAACTTGATAAAAACTATTAGGGACACGACTTGGTTTGTGGGAAAGGCCAAAGAGAACTTGCCTTTTGCTTGCAAATCACCTCAGCTGTCCTGGCAAAGCTGCAGCGGGCACTGCCCTGCCACGGTACCCGAGGATCCTGGGGGGTCAGTGCTGGCTGAAATGCTGCTTCCTCCCCTACCTTAAGTTGTTCATAAGGATCACCCAGCAAAGAGAACGCAGGCTTTGGACTGGATACAATTTCTTTTTAGGGTTGGATGTGCAAACACTGAGTTGCTGCGTGAGGAGAGAGTGATGTGGTTGGTGTCTGAGGTGTGTGCTTGCTTCCAGCGCGTTCCCCGCATGTGCGATACTCAGAGCTATCGAAACCTGCCAATGTGAATTCTCTGGGCGGCTGCTATCGAGCTCACATAACTGTCATAACTCCATATAAACTTCTCTCAGATGTGCCAAACTGTCAGCACTAAAGGACACTCTGGGCCAGCTCTTAGAGGGTCCAGTAATTTCTTGTGGCTTAGGCGGTATCTGGCACCGTTCTGGTTTTGCCTCGCTGACTTCTGAAGATGAGAATTTTGATTCTCAGCAACATCTGGACCTCTCTTACATCCAGCTGATGTGAGAAACTTATTAACCTTTGCTGAGCAGAGTTTGCTTTTAAAAAAAATGGATCAAAAGAGCATGTTTTGATACATTAAAAAATGCATGTCATAAAACTGCTGTTTCTGTGCCTGCCAAAGCCAAGAACTGCTCAGGCGCGAGAAGAGCAAAGAGAAAAAAGCCAATAAAAACCATCCAAGCCTAACAGAAATATTAGGAAAGGAGATGAAAGACAACCACCTGGGATGCCCATGAAACAACTGGTTTTAATCCCCTGCTGGTGCTACATGTTTCCTTATAAAGGGAGTTTATAGATGAAGGAAAGATTGCATGGATAATGTACTTGGTCAGTGCTTGTGACCCTCAGCCTGGGGCCAAAAACTCCCAAAGGCAAGGAATGATGCTTTGTAGATATCAGAAATTCCCCTATTTCTTGCATGTCCACGATTGTTCTTCAGAGAAGGAATGTTGGCCTCCAGTCACACACAAAGGAGGCAGCAAATGTGCACAAGGAGGAAGTGCTTTGGACTTAGGAGCTGCTCAGTCTTTGGAAAAGTGGAGTTGAAAGAAATTTGTAACTGGCTGGAGAGACTGGGAAGGGTTTGGAAATGGTAGCACTAGGTTCATGCTGCTGAGCTAAAGCTTGTAATACAGTGGGCTTGTAAAAACCTTCGGGATTTATCCTTATGCAGCAGTATGAGTTTGGACAGTGGCCAGGGTGCCATCTGCAAGTGTCCAACAAAAATCCAAAACACTTTATGGAATAGATATTGCTCTCCCTCCTCTTCCCAACAGCAGTTCCAGCCAAGTGGGAATGGAGAAATTTTATAAGATTAGTGGGCTACAGGCTGCAAGCAGAGAGCTAACCTTGTCTGCCTCCAAAGCCAGGGGTATAATCTCTAAATTAAATTTACATGATTTATCACATCCAGGAAGATGGGTGAAACAACCAGAAAAAGTAGAAGAGAAGGGAAGAGAGTATGGCCATTGGACTGGAGGGGTTTTGTCTTGTCATTGGTAAAATGTGCAACTCAAACCACTGAAATGGGATTAGTAGTGGGTCCCCAAACCAAATTGTCCTGAAACACAGAGGTTCTTAATATATTGTTTTGAAAATGCAATATCTCGGCACAGCGACCCATCTGTTGTCAGGAGGAATCAGATGGAAAGTGCATTAAAAGTTGGAATTAGTCCCCACTGGGAGATCTGCCCTGAGTCATGGTGATATATGGGATCTGTGCAAAGGGAAGAGAGACAATATTGTCCCTATGATTTATGCATTGCATAGTCACTGCCACTTCCTACAGCATTCCTGTTCTGTTGGCTGCAGACAGCAGCAAAGAGAGTCCCCCTGGCTCCTTTGCAGTCTCATTGTGCTGGGGGTTTAGTGGTGGAGCAGCTCTGTCAGGATGAGGGAAATGTGTTTGAAAAGCAAGGAGAAACTCACACAGAATGCAAAGGCCGACAGAAGCTGGCCCAGGAGAAGAAACAGATTTGGTGCATTTTATTCACTTGATGCCTTAATGTATAGAGTCGAAACAGAGAAGGATGGTTTGTTTTAGCATCTCAGGTATGTTCCTTCTTCACAGCCAGCTTTCATGACATCCAATAAAGGCACAGTACAAATGTAAATCTGTGGAGGACTAATGGGGAATTTGGGCTGTGCAAGACCAGGCTGCCTCTGGAACAGTGTGGGTCTGCAGCCAGGCTCAGTCCGTGGGTCAAGGAGAGCTAAAACCATGTTTGTCTGTATAGGTAAAATAAGAATTAGACCCAGGACAACTGCAGCTGCTGAGCTTGTGGTGCTCCTAATAAAACTCACCCTGTCTTTCTTCCGTGATCCCCTACTCCAGCCCTTCCCACTGCTGCTCAGCTGTACAGGCAGCTGGCTTTCATCCAGCCAAGTGCTCTGATTTTACTTTGCTGCTTCTTAAGTAACAGCTATGACTAGGACAGGTATAAAGCCACGTCCTGAAAACCTCCCCTGCACACCTTGCAAAGGGACTGATTAAAGCTTCCTTGTTATCCCTGAGAAATCTGGGTGCCTCCTAAGGAAGAGCTATGAAATCGTTTCCCTTGTTAACTGCTGGGATCTTCTTGGAAATCCTATCATATTTCATTTTTATTACCTGTTACTAGAACTACCCGGGTGGCACATTGAAGAACACTTGTCAAAAAAATGTAGCATTCTTCTTTTATTAGGAATAAATGAAATTTATCTCATAACCCGATCTCCTTCTGAAATTGCTATAGATCCAGGCAGAGAAGAATCGAAGATAATATATTTTCTTCATTTATTGCATTAGCATTCATCAACTCTCCTTGTATTTTTCCATCTTTTTTTCCTTTTTTTTTAATAAAACCCCTAGGTATTTAAAGGCTATTAAACACCATTTTGTTTTGCTTATGCTGAGTTTTGCTGGTTAGCTGAAGCTGGCACATGGCCAGCCTCACATCCAAGTAGTCTCTGTTAAAACTTGGTGGGGTGCCCCTCCAAGGAGACACCTCATTAAATTCATGTTGGCAAATGTTTGTCACCTTCTCAGGAGCTCTGCAGTGACTAAGGTTGGGATTTTCCTCACCTCATCCCTGAGCCAACTCCTGGAGCCATGCTAGCAGGCACTTTCACAAGTAGGCAGGATTACTTGCCCTCTAAAGTGTCTTTCTCTCTCTCTGCTGTTGAGGGAGCCTGGATGACAGGCCCAGGTTACACACTTCATTTTTTGATGCTTAAAATGAGATGAATTCCATCCTCCAATTCCTTCAAAACTATTTACTTGATTTTTCTTCCCTGCTGCCTCTGGCAAGAGTATGTTTCAGATCAGTTCTTCCCTGCACGAAGAGATCCTCGCTCGGTTCCTCCAAGGCTTGACCTTTCCTAAGCATTTTTGTTTATGCCACCTGCTTCCCACATTTGACACAGCCCTAAATAGTTTCCTATCATCTCATGAATTCTCTTTAGAGTTATGTTTTAACTTGGTCACCTCTGAGTCTCCTCTCTCCCAACAAATACAGGTCATGTTTGCCCAATGCTTCTGTGTGAGGTGCCAAGCTGCTGAATCAGTCTTGTATTGCCTGAGCTCCTTCCTCACAGCAACATCTTCTGGGCCAAGCTCTTGCTTGCTTGGAATGTGACAGTGAGGCAGAGGAAGGGCACAAGGAAATTATTTTTCTTGGCAGAGGCTCTTGTGCTGGAGGAGCCTTGGTGCAGCTGAATGTCTCTAGAGTTGTGAGGGGGTTGCTGAAGGCAGAACAGTGGTCCCATGAAGGGAGTTTTTGTGCCGAGATTTATATGCTGGGAAGTTTTGGGAAAAGTGGAATGGATTCATTGCTCTCTGGCTCTGCCTGGGGTTTTTTTTGTTGTTGCTTGTTGGTTGTTTTTTTTTTCCCCAAAGCAAACATTTGGGAACCTCCGGCACACTGGAAAAATGGTTGGAGGTTTGGTGAGCAGCTTCCAGGCCACATAGCCATATTTTCATCTTCTTTACTTCTTTTCCCATCCAGTTACCCTGAAATTCACTTTCTCATGGTCTGGGTTGTTTCTTTATATTGGGCATCAGAATACTGTGGAGGGAAAGGCCATAAAAGCAGAGCATGGGTCAGCATTACCCAAATGGTGTGGCTGTGATATGTGCTGTAATTTGGGGCTGGTTTTGTGTAAATAACTTATCCAGCACTGTGTATTGCACAAAGTGGAGCATCTTGATCACAATCTCAGTTCACTGCTTGCTGAAATTGAATCCCGTGCCTTCACGTGCTCTCAGGAGCTTTCAGCTTAGCTACACATTGAGCCTTGGGACAACAGTGTAAGGGAGGCTGATATGAGAGAGAATTGGGTTTTTTGAGGAAAAAGACTGATGAAGGCGTGGGAGGGAAGAGAAGCTGTTTAACATTCTGGTCTTGCTCAGATGCATAGAGAGAAATCAGTCTTCCCTCTGGCGTGAGGGGTGGGGTGCAGCCATCCTGCCCCACTCCAGCTTGTCCTTGCACTGTCCCAGCCTGTTCCTGAGACCGCCAGGCTGACGTTTGCAGTGCGTCCCCCTCTTCAGCTCTGTCTCTGCTGCTGGAGCCATCCCAGGTTGTGTCTGCCAGAGCTGGTGATCTTGCACTGAGAGGGGAAAAATATCCACTGTAAACCTCACCCAGAACATCACTGATCTGGAAGAACAACTCCCAGGAACCAGGTGAATGAATGATTTATCAAAGGTAGTTTTGACCCTTGCCTGGGTCATATTAAACACCTTCTTTCTTTCTGCCTGACTGTGCGTAGCCTGAAGAGACTGGGCACATTGATATACGTTTTTCCCATCTTACTCTCCATTATCTGAGCCACAGTGAGAGAGTTTCAGTCTTCAGAAATGTGTTAGGCTAAGCTGAGAGGAAAGGAAATACAGAAAGGTGGTGTGCTCTGATGTCGTAGTGGTTTCTGACAATTTTAGTGGGGATCATTTATTTGTGAGTCTGATATGGAGAGTCTGCTGGTCCCTCAGCAGCAACGGAGCTGCATGTAGACAAGTTTTGGTTAATTTCCATAAAAAATATGATGTTTTCATTTGGGGGACGCCCTGAGTGCTGTTCTCCGGGAGCAGGAGGGATTCCCCACTCCTTGGAAACTTCACATCAAAAGCTGCTGTCTTACACCCCAAGTTCAGTCCACCAAATTTTGAACCCAAAGCATCTATGTCACCCTCCAAACAACCTCCTGTTTCATTCTGGAGAGCGTGACAGGCACCTGCACAGGGCCAAGAGCTCAGATTTAAAAGATGTGTATGTGACACTTGGGAACACGGTTTAGTGGCGGACTTAGCAGTGCTGGCTCAATGGTTGGACTCAGTGAACTTGGAGACCTTTCCCAACCCAAATGATTCTTTGTGGACTTTTCAGCCTTTTCTACCATGAGCAGGAATGGGAGCATTGTATTTCCCACCTCAAGAGGGAGGTGTCCCTTGCCCTACGTAATCTGGGTGACAGCACCCTTTGGACCATAAGGTTTTTCACTTTGCAGTGGGGAAGTAAGAAAACACTAGATTTTGTCTAAAGAAAAACCTTTGAATCTGCCAAAGACTTGTGAGACAACAAAACTTGCAGAGTGTCTGGAATGTGGCTGATTTATGAGTGCTTTGTGGGTGTAATTTTCTCTACTTGCAGGTCCTAAGCTTTATTTGCTTTGGGAGAATACCACTGTGAGTGTTTCGGTGTGACATTTACAGTTTCCCTCATGCAAATTGGCCCAGCAGCAGCCCAGGGACAGCAGACCATGAACTTATAAGGGCTGGCAGGGAGATTGTACAGGAAGGTCAATAAGGGGGTGTGATTTCTCCTCCCTGCAGAAAGGGAGCTGGATCAGTGGCTGTGGAAGGATGCTCTGGAGAGCTGATGCAGAATTGTTCGCGTTTTGTTTCAGCTGCCCTTTTTTTCCAGCTAAATCAAACTGGTATTTTGGGGCCACGCTGCTTAGTTTCAAGCCTCGAGGCATTTTTCTTTCTGAATGATGCTGTTTAGTTTATTATTTTTTTGTCTGTGTGGTTATTTTTAAGAAAAGTGGTGAGGATATATTTCATTCCTGTCTTCTGCTTCCCTAGACCCTTACACAAATACGTAAATCACCTGATCCAGGGGTTTTTTTGGAAGAGGAAAGGAAGAGAAAACACACTTTGGAGCAGAATTTGAAGGTCTATCTAGAAACAAAACATTTCAGATGAAGGGAAAATCAAGTTCTATAATTGGAATTGATTTTTAAGGTTCACCACGGAGTTTGCACTGCAGTGGAGACCTGAGAGCAGGGAAAAAAGATGCACAGTAGGCACGATGAGACAGTGGTAGCAGAACCTGGTGGTGCAGTGTGAGGTGAGATACTGCAATTCTCTGAAGAGGTGGAGGTGCTAGCTCTAATATCTTGGAGTAGGGTGCATTATGCAGCAAGAGCTGGCACTGCTTTAGTGTTTGGCTAGATATGGCACTGATTTACCCCAGGAAGGAGTTTCGTGCAGCGGAGCACTGTGGGGAGACGGTTGCTTGTGATTTACTCTTTGTGCCAAACTCGCTTTGAGTTTTATTTTTAAAAGCCCTGTGTAGTGTCTTTTTCCTGCCTCCCTCTCCCGCACTGAGCAGCACTAAATGCTGTTTGCCACTGAGGACATTTAAACTAATTTTTCCAAAGCGCTGACGAAGCAGGACACACTTTCATTGCTGTCATAACACGGCTCACGCTCGCTTCCTTCATCGCGTTTGTAAAACACCGACCTTAATAAGTTCGCACCCCAAGGAGCGGCTGATGCGGGCACAGCCCCTGAGTGCCAGCCCATCTGCTGCGTGTCCTGCAGGCCAAGATGACTTCATTACCAGGCAGCACTGAGGGGAGAGCAGGGGCTGGCAGGGCAGCTCAGCTTTGCTGTACCTACCGCTATGCTCCTGCCCTGTTTGATCCTGCGGTGCGTGCCAAGGTAATTGGCAGGTTCTGGTGCTCCTGCTGGGGGACTCTTTCACTGCCCAGCACGATTCCTGCCAGTGGGGAAATGTGCTCTTTGCATGTCAGCACATTTGCACACTGCTCTAGGACCCAGCTGCACACAGAGTGAGGCAGCAAGGGGAGGAGAGGGGCAGGGCATGGTAAACAGGCAACTGAAGCCCATCTTTGCCTGCCTAGGAAGTGTTAAAAAACCCTTTCAACTAGATGCCCTCAGCAGCACAAGAAAAATCTGGAAGTTTGGGGACCCCGCCCCGGACCCAGTAATAACATCCTGTGAGTCTATTTCTGATGCGCGTCAAGCTGTGCCAGGGGAGGTTCAGATTGAACATCAGGAGGAATTTCATCACTGAAAGGGTGGTTAAGCATTGGGATAAGCTGTCCAGAGAGGTGGTGGAGTCACCATCCCTGGAAGGGCTCAAGAAATGACCACATGTGGCACTGAGTGTTATATTTTAGTGGCATGGTAGGGTTTGGTCAAAAGCTGGACTCGGTGATCTCGGAGGTCTTTTTCATCCTTAATGATTCCATGTAGAGCAACATCTGTGTGTGACTAGACACACATCCTGGCACTGTGCAGCCCAGGGCTGGGGCCAGCCAGCTGACCCTCACCCAAAGCAGTCCAAATCAGGACTATCTCTGTATCTCTTCTGAGGAGGAGGCAATTCTGTAGTCAGGCTCGACTCTGTAGCATGTAGTGTGCTGTCACAGGCAAGAGAAACGTCTCTTCCCTTAGCTGAAAAGAGCTTGAGCCAAGTTCCCTTTGATCTCCTGATCAAATCTGCAAATTTGCCTGAGCTCCAGCCTGGGGCACCTGTGAGTCAAAGCCAGCCTGCAGCTCAGTTACTGTCCCCTGGGTTTGACCTGCAGGTACGACGGCACTTCTGACTTCTTTGGCTCTCCTGAAAATACACAGTCTGTCCAACCCCCAGCTCATCTCCTTCTCTCTCTTCCACCCTGCACACCTCTCACCCTCCCAGTCTTGCCACTGCATCTACTCTGGTCAAAAAGCTCCTCTGGAAGCAGCCATCCCTCTGAGCAAGCTCTGGAGTGGTTCCTTTCGGCTGCTGCAGCCTCCCTGTGCACATCCACAGTGGCAGCTCACTCACCACAGCCAGGGGCCCTACTATTTCAGTCCTGGCCTTGGTCTGGGAAGACTCTGGTGGCAGATTGTGTTGTGATTCAGTAATAATGATAAAAGGTTGGGTGTTCACGGAGCTGTGCATGCTTACAGCTGACTTAACAGTAGCTAATTAATTTTCCCACTGTTGTGATTCACTGGGGCAGCATTTTCTCCAACTGTGGCTAAAATCCTTTCTGAAGCTTTGTCCTGTCAAAAAGACACTGACACAGGATGATGGCAGACACTTGTGTCCTCACCCCCTGCTTACACCCCCTATTTGCTGCTTCCTTTTCCTTGGTTATTTTTTTGGGTGCAGATGAACATGGAAGTGACTCCTGAATGAAAAGAACAGACTCTACTAAGTCTTGCTGGGGTTTTTATGTGAAGTATCTCCTGCCTTATGTTCTGCCTCTCCCTCTCAGTGTTTCTTGGTTAGGATTTTGTGCCTTCAAGCCATGTCTTGATGGGAATCAGACTGGGCACTGAGTCCTGTTGGGGAATCAGGGGTAGCGATTGAAGCTTTTTGGCAATTTGCTTTCAAACGTCTTGGCAAGAGGAATAATTTAGAGCTAATGAAATAGATGAAGAGGAAAGAGGAGGTCATCTCTCAGGCTGGAAAAGGCAGCTTATGTCATTTGCTCAACACTGGCTTTAAGACAATCTAGCTGCCCCAGAGAAGAAAATGTGGGTTTCATCTCCCTATTTTCTCTTTGCTGTAGGCACTCACTTGGGCTGCAAGAGGTGTTGAGGCAAATCTGGGCTGAGTGGGGCTCTGCTGGGGCTGAATGAGTGAGAAAATAAAAGAAAACCTTGGTGGCACAGACCATGTTTCTTTGCCATTTAAAGAAGCTCATAACAGTAAAAAATGGTTTACAGAGTCATTGCGGTATTTGTGTAGGTGTGAGCAAACCCTGGCCCTTGTCTGGAGGAGAGGGAACAGTGGATTGCACCTCTGAACTTCCTCCACCCTCCCCAGATCCCGTGGTGTCGATCTTACTGGCTAAGGAAGCGCAGAATCCATATTTTTGACTTGTCAATATTCTTGTCCAGCATTCTTTGTCCTGCTCTCTCTCGTTGCTCTCTCCACTGCAGTTGTTTTATTTTTGCTTCTCTTGATTTCCACCTCTACTCCTTTGTGGCATGACCTTTCCACATCTTTAAGTTCATGGTCTTCATTCTGTGTGTTTGATACAGTCTTAAGTACTTTTGTAGTTTCTTTTCCTTCCTCAGTCCCTCTGGAATAGATATCACTCAGTCAGGTCATAATTTCTTTTCCTTCTATAGATTCCAGCTCCACTTCTCCACCCTGCTGCTGTGACTAAGGCCCCTCAGTCCCACACTAACTCCCTGCATCCCTGTCACAAGCTCTGCGTGCCTTTGTAGTGATCCTTTGTTAGGCTGCTGTCAGCAGCTAAATGCATTTTCTGATATTCTCCCTCTCTCTCTGCTGTTGCTGAAGTTTTTGGTGAATTCAACCTCATGCCCTGGATGTCGGAGCAAGGTGAATGGGGGCTTTCTCATCCCTGTCTCTAAGCCCAGGGAAGTGGCCTGGTGAGAAATGGAGATGTTTTCTGCAGTGCCAATGCCATGATCATGCTGCCATGTGGGATGTGGCTTTGGGAGGAGGCAAGAGCCACGGTGGGTGCTGATTTACTGCATTTTGGTTTGTGCCCTTTGCCTCTTCTCCTGCCTCTGGGCTCCACTGAGGAGAGTTTGGCCCTGCCATCTGTATTTCCTCCCTCAGGTATCATTTCACATTGATAAGGTGTCTCTGAGTGCTCTCTTCTCCAGAGAACAACCCCAGCTCCCTCAGCTTTCCCTTAGTGCCCTGGTCCCTTAGACATCTTCCTGGCCCTTTGCTGGACACCCTCCCATACATCCACGTTTGTCTTGTTCTGGGGAGCCTTGCACTGGACACAGGGCTCCAGATGTGTCTCACCAGTGCTGACTAGAAAGGAGTGACCACCTCTGCCTCGACCTGCTGGCACTGCCCTGCTGGCACAGCCTGCGGTGCTGCTGACTGCCTTGCCATGGGGGCACATTGCTGGCTCACATTCAGCTTGTCCACCAGGACAGCGAGGTGCACTGCATGCTTCAGTGTCTTGCCATTTAATTTGTGTCATTAGTGTTTCTTCTGGCTGCCGGAGCCATTTCTGTTCGCATTAGAGTGTTCCAGTTTTCACTGAGTATTATCGGACAGCAATTTGATGTGAAATGGGCAAAAGCTGATTGAAGGGCCAAGGCAATTCTCTCCCTCATCATCTTCCAGAATAAGCACTGCTGTTGTAAGCTCCAAAAACACCTGTGAATGAAAGAATGTTCTTAAATTCTTGGATGACTTCCAGCATCTATCTGTGGGGAGGATAATCTTTCTGTGAAGAAAGGAGGGAAGCCTGTGTGTATGCAAAGGTGACATTAAACTGAGCTACCCTTCCACTCACATTTGTTAATAATCCATTGCATATGTTTCAGAGGCTTAAAGGCCCACTGTGAATTTCTTCCTGGGAAAAGGAGCCTTGCACAAGATGGTTTTCTAGGCCCTAGAGACGAGCAAATCCTCCTCAAATATTTTGAATCATTGATGGGTATTTGTTCCAAGCTTTAATCGCCCCTGTCATACCAGCCTCATTTTCACCCAGGTGACTGTTTCTTGTGGCAGGAGGGTGAGACAGTGGCACTTTCACATCAGAATGGAGATGTCTGAGCACAGCTGGGAATCCCCAGGGCTTACTTGGGGGCGATTCAGATCCTCTGAACAGTGATAGGATCATAGGAGAATTTGCTTCTGAAACAACAAAAAGGGCTTTCCAAGGTCCTTCAGAGAGCTGTATGTTGATTCCGACTTCCACATTGAACATGGCAATCATTTCCCTAAGCAAAATTTCAGAGAATTGCAGCCTCTTCAGCAATCTCTTCTCTATCCTGTTGTCTTTGATAACAGGCTGTTCAAACTGCCCAACCTTTTTCCTCTGCCTGTGGCAATCCTCAGGTGCTCCCACATTCCCCTCTCCCAGCACCAGCAGAAAAAGCCTGTGATGCTCTCCAACGAAAAAAAATCCCACCCAGCAAGTGAGAAGTTTCTTTGCAGTGGAGGGTAAGCAGTAGGTGGATTACACCCTGAAAATCCCCTGCCAGTTCTTGGAAAATAGGATTTAGATCTTTGTACAAAGGCAACTTTTATTAAGCAAACTGCTATCCAGTTGGCTCCCTGGAGTGCTCAGCTACGTGAATTTAGGAAGCTTTTAGCCAGGAAATTGGAGGGACACGGTTATCTGTCACAGGCTTAAAAACCGTGCCAGTGCCCCCAGGGGTGATGGTTCTGTACAGATGCAGGGAAAAATCCATGTGTACTCCCAAGCAATGAGGAGGGGAGCATGGCTACCAGGTGATAATATTTCCATTTAAAATCAAAAGGAAAGTCCTTAACTTATCATGAGGTGTTTCTGGGTGGTCAGCTAGGAGAACCTGAGGCCTGTAAACACCACAGCTTTCTGTATGGACCCATATAATGGTTTTGTTTGACATGATTGCTTTCCAAATTATCGACAGTAAAGTGCTGCTGGCAGGTTTAGGAAGGAAATGAGCAACAGCCTTGTTTCTGAGGGTGGAAGTGAGGAAGGAAAGGCCAGTACTTGGAGGAAAACTGTACATGTGCGTGCATGTGTATTGCATATTTTAGAACAAACACTCGTGGGCGAGGTGCACATCACTGCTCAGGAAGACCTTATGAACACAACATTTGGGCTTAGTCTGCACTGATCATATTCCTTGGGGAAATGAAAAAGCCTGAAGGCTGTCATCTTCTGCCAGCTGCTAATAGCTCCAGTGGCCTCGCTGAAGACCTGAAAACTCTGGGCTATGGCACACCTGACACCTTTCACGGGATCGGGTTTGCCTGTGCTAACATGATAATGGCATTAAGAGCTGCCACATGGGCATAAATCTAATCAGAGACGCTCTTTTATGGTTTTGTTTCTCTAATGGAGTTGTTTGCACTGAGTAGTAGTTGATATGGCCCTGAAAAGCTTGAATGTCATGGATAAAGGCAACAGAGAACTGAGGCTTTTCCGGAGTTGGAGCCTGAGTCCAGGCAAAGATCATCTGAGCTCAGGGGGATAAGCTCTAGTTGCAGGAAAAAAAAAATGGGCCCTTTTCTTTTCTTCCTGTGGCATTTGGGCCCTTCTGCCCTTGTCCAGAGGGAAGGGTGCTCTGGAGAGACGGGCGATGTGCCTGCTTCGCTGCACAGCACGTGGGGCTGGTGAGGACTGGTGGGCAGCACTGAGGCCACAGCAGCATTGCAGTCACCTCCCTCCTGATTAATGGGAGCAGACAGGGACCAAATGGGTCATAAATGTGCCCCTGAGCTGCAGGGGAGGTGCACCCTGTGATGGACCCTGAGGGGCTTGTCCTGACATCGTCTGGAGGGGGGAGCCTGCTGGACGGCTGATGTGGGGTCAGGGAACGGCTTAGACAGACAAAGTTGTCTCAGAAATGCCTTTGGGTCTCACAGCTCAGACACAGCCAGTGACACCCCTGTCTGCTCTCATCCCTGTGGAGGGGCAAGGCTCAGCAGAGCCACCTGGGCATGGCCTGAGTGTGGTTTTTTGTGTGCCTTGCCGGACCCTGCCATGCAGCCCCCCATGGCTCCCCCAGGCCATTGCTGCTTGCAGACAATAACTGCACATTATCCTCTCCCTGCAGAGGCGCAGCCAGGCTGGATATCGCCCTTAGTGTATGGAGAAGATGGGTAGAAGGTGATTTTTGAGTTAATGAGACCTTCCAAAAACAAAGCTTTCTTAGCAAAGATAATATTCCCCCCTTCTTCCTTTCCCCTCCCTGTCTCCCAGTGCTCCCTTCTTCCCATTCCAGGTGCTTCTGCTTCTGGAAAGACATTTATCATTTCTCCATCTCTGACAGTAGATGTTTTCCCCTCTCTCTTGCTCTCTCATTTTATCTTGCCCAAGGGGTCTGTGCTACCTTTTATTAGCTGACACTTCACTTCTGCAGATGGAAATGACACTAATGGAATGTGGCTGAGGCTTTATTACAGAAATGCTATTCGCCCTGCACAAGCAAACTTCCAAATAATCCTGCAGGAAAGGAATAAACCTTGAAGGCAGCTGCAGGAGCTGCAGATGAAAAAGAAGACAGGGAGAAGGGACTGATGGGTTGAGAAAGGAAAAAGAAGTAGGGAAGGGGAAGAAACAGAATAGGGCATATTTTTTTGTGTCCAAAAAGAAAGCAAAGGTAGTTTAACTGAGAATCAGCTGCATTTTATGTCCAGGTTGCTGGCAGAGGTTTCTGGGTGAGAAGATGGGGCAGTGACAGTCCTCTGCCTGGTTGCCACTCCTGTCATTGCCCCAGATTCTTGCCTACAAGCTGTGCCAGTAAAATAACTGCTAAGGATGGTGGATGCTGTTCTGGAAGCTTTGGTTTTGCTGCTGTGAACAAGCAAAGGGTTTTCAGGCTGGAGGGTTGTCTCACCAAACACAGCTATGCTGACCCAAGCTGACAGGCCTGGGTCTTTTTGCTTTTCCTGAGCGTGAAATCCCACCCATGACACAGTGAGAGGTGACATCACTGTGTCCTTGCTCTCTGATCCCCTCTTAGTGGGGCCAGACCATCTCTCTGCACCATGAGAAGGAGATGTTAACACTTGCAGAAGACCCCTGAGAGCTGTTCTTGGATCTTGCCCCTTGGCTGTTGCCAACTCGAAACCCCAGGACATAATGAAAACCAAATGGTTGCAGAGATAAAGTGCCAGAGGAGAGAGAACAAACATCTGGGAAGGGAGGAGGGCAGCTGACTGGGAAGAGTCAGAGAAGGTGAGAGAAGTGACATTTGCTTAGCAGCAGCCTCTGTGGTTGTTCTTCTGTGTTATTGATGCTTGCTTTTCCCTCCCACTTTTATTTTCGTGGTGTGTCTATTACCTCTATGGCTCATTAGGCAACAAGATGCTAATACTGCCTGTAAAGCTGCAGGATAGATAACCTCCCTCCTCTGTCCTTCTCTGTGCCTTTCTTTTTCTTTATTAGATATCTATTTTTGCTTTGTTTTGTTTTGTTTCCTCTCCGTGCCATCATCTTCCCCTAGCTCTCTTCATTCATAGTGTAGCTCAAAGGAGAATGATTTCAGGAGCTGGGAACTTTCCTTGCTCTCTCCTTCTCCTGCTGTAGGAATTTATTCCTTCTCTTAAACCAGTTAACCCTGCTAGAAAAAAACCCAGTTGGTGTCATATTGAGAGATGTTACACTGGGGAATGATCTTAGCAGGAGCAGCCTGTGTATTGACCAGTTTGAATTGGCAGGAGACCCGGATGAGTCACAGGAGTTAATTAACCCAGACTCAAAGATGCTACAGAAACAGAAACATTTGTGTTGATCCACAGCAGAAAAGGCAACACCAGCAGCCAGTTTGTGGCTGGTTCTCCCTGCTCACTTGTTGGCTCCCAGAGTAGCTGGCTTGCTCCTTGTGGAAGGAAGCCACTGCCAAACGGCCTCCTCTTCACCGTGACCCTGGTTCCTTCCAGAGCAGCTACCACCCAGAGGAGGGCTGGCCTGTGGGGATGTGTGTGCAGTCACCCCCACACATCCATCATCTGTGTGCCTCTGATGGCAGATGAGAATTTTATTTATAGCACAACCTTTCTTTCTTCCTTCACCAGCGCACTTAAGGGTGTTGTACATCATCATAATAAAACCCATTACAATAAAATATTACCTCTGGAATCTTTGAAAATGAGAGCCAGACAGAGGAGGCTCAGAGAAAGTGGGAAAAGCAAGGGCAGGAGTAGAGAGTGGGCATTTTACGTATTTGAGAAAGGCCATGTTGCAGCTGGAGCCTGGGGATCACATAAAGGGCTTGAGAGTCTTTGCAGGAATGGGGTGAGACAGAAGCAGACAAAGCTTGGACAGAACTGGAGGACACGGCAAGGATTGGTTCACTGGGTTGATGCACTCCAAATCTGGGACCAGTTTGGAGGAATGTCTCGTGCTCAGGGTGAGACTGTACCTCTCCCCAGTTTCCTTCTCACCTTTGTCCAGTAAATTCTTCCTTGTGGGAGGGGCTGTGGTGAATTTGAGGAAGGAGCTGGTATCTTTTTCACGTCCAAGAGCCCACCATGGCATAACTGGCAGGCAATGTAGGCTGTGATGTTGGGAGGTATGAACAGATGGGGCCTAGACCTGGCCTGAACTCTCTTTTTCATTTTTCCCTGCTATTTTGTTTCCTACTTTCCCCTCCCTTCTATTTCTTGAAATCTTTTGTGAGTGAAAGAAATCTTTCATTTTCTGTTCATGGAGCTATTCTTTGGTGTAGTTTAGGCTCTTTTGCACATCTCCCCAGAGCAGTGTGGTTTTTGTTTCCTGTTTAGGCTCAAAGTTACACAGGCAGCATAGTCCCCCATCGTCCTCCTCTCCTGTTCTACCCAGACATGTTCATCCCCAAAGCCCAGCACTGTTCTCTTGATCATTTTGGGTAGCCAGAGTCTGGCTGTACATCCACAAGTGGAGTCTGCCCACAGCAGAGGCGGTGCTTGTTCATTGTGCAGTCATGAAGAGACACCAGAGAATGTGCTGACCTTGTGATAATTAATGGATTGTGGGGTAATGGTTCTGTGTGACGCATTAGATACAGAAACGGGATCCAACACTTCTACATTTAGGGTAATTGAAAATCTGAGACATTTATTATTTTGGGCACACTACAGTAACTTTGGTCTTTAAATCTTAAATTAATTATTTCAGACATTTACAGGAAGAAAACAAAGGGCTGGCGAATGAGGGAGATTCAAGCAGTCCATGGATGGTCATGCCAAGGAAGGGCTCTGCTGCTGTGTGCTATTCCCCTGAGAGACCTGGGGAGCTGGTGCTGGACCAGCAAACCAGGGACCTTTCTTAATCATTGTGGTGTGCTGGCCAAAGTCTCCCCAGTCAGTAAAATGCTCCACAGGACGATGCCTGTGGAGCAAGTGCATCAAAAAAACCACAGGGGTTGAGGAACCAGCCACTGTTCTTTGCTATATCCCAGAGCCATGACTCCAACAACTGCTCAAAAGTCTCTCTCGAGCTTGTACCTCGTGGGCCCTGTGGTGGTGAAGCTGCTGGAGCACAGATGAGAGTTTGCCACTGTTTAAACCTCATTCTGTGGCCTGGGCATGGCCATTTCCCCCTCTGCTCCCCTTTCCCAGAGATCTGAGCCTCTTTTGGGGCAGCTTTGTCCCCCACTGGTGCTGATGGTGATGTTTGGGCTGTCCCTGTCGCAGTGCCAAGAGCAATCCCAGGAGCAGCTGCTGCATCCTGGGTTGGAGCACCAGCCTGGCTCCCTGAGCACTGTGCAGGGTTTGCTCCAATGAGGAGAGACAATTTTCTGTGAGAATCACTTTGCCAGTCGAGTGCTCTGGCCTGTGACAGCCCATCATTACGGTCTCACCTGTTATTTGTGTGTATAGCAGGTTGCACAATTAAGGGGAGAGGTCTGTAATAACAGCCCTAAGTAAAGGGATTGGAACCAGGCTGATAGAATCCATTTCCCTCAGCTGCTCCATTATAGCAGTGCCCCAGACTGAGCTTTTGCTTCACAAAGAGAGAATCACTTTAATTTTCACTCCGTTATTTTAAAACAAGCAGACAAACAACTGCTTGTGAGAATGGGAGGGGGTGGCACAGAGCGGTACAACATTTTTAAAAATGGGAAAAAAAGGCAAATCCAGAGGAAATAAATAAGAGAGCTGGAAAACTTGAAATCATTATGCAAATTATTTTTCAATACTCTGCTTCCTTCCTTGTCCACAGCTTGCTAGGTACAGTGTACTCCTGATGAGAGTAAGTGTGACTTTTCTTTGGTGGGAGAAAAGTCAATGGTGGGAGCAGGGAGAATTCAAGCATCTAAATTTAGGGCATGAAACACTGTGCCCCACCCAGGAGCCCAGGCTTCATGTGTAGTGGTACTGATCTTGAGAGATGTAAGTATAGAAGGAGGCAAAGATTATTGCCTATAACCCCCAAGTGCACAGAGAAGACCTAGCTGAGTTTCCAGTTTAACTTTTCTTTTGCCTGCCTTTTTTCTTCTCTTTCAGTCCTTTAAAGTGTGCTCAAAGGATTGTTTTATTCTCCTCTGGATGGTGTGTTTAATCTCTAATTAGACAGTTTTTTCCTTTCAGCTGCCACAGACCAGGTTACAAATCTCAGATTTGAAATGAGAGTGGTGATAAGGGAGGTGGTGCCGTGCCCGAGATTGGACTCGCTGCCTTTCGGGCTGACTGGAAAAGTCAAAGAGAAATTAAATGTAAACAGCAACATTGTGGTGTCCTTGGGAGGCTGTGTGGAGGAAAGAGCCTTGGCCAGGACCACTGGCTCGGTGGGGTGGCAAGGAGAAGGTTTGCTCCTGCAGATCCTTTCCCCTTCATTCACATTGCATTCACAGCTTCTGGGTGAGATTCCCAAATGCTTCCTACACCCAAGACGTGCTGGTGTTTGATGGCCAGTATTGCCTCGTACAATATTGACAGTTGTTTCACTCCTCTGCAATGCTAACCTCTCCTAAATTGGTGTTGTTATTCCTAAGGGCCAGTCGTGCTTTTTCTATTCTGAAAAAAAACCCCTTGCTAAAGTCAGTGCTTGTACCTAAAATTTCCCAGGCACTTATTAAACGATTCCTGTCAATAATATTTACAGATTTTTAAGATGCAGCAAAAAGTGCTATTTCCTTGCAGCCATATCTGCCTCTCCCACAGTAACATGATAAGCAGTCAAGGACAAATAGACAGATAATCTCAAGACTGGCTGGATCAGTGCATCTGTACTAAGTGTTCCTGCTCCTGCCTGGAAATGACAGTCCAATTTCATGAATCCGAAGTCCGACACCTCCCACGGGCACTACTTCACTTGTTGTTCTTTCCTTTTGATTTCTCTTTGAAAATCCCAGTTCGTTTCATGGTCAGAGAACCCCGTCTTTGGGCCCCTCTGTTCATCAGAGCCCTTCATAACCTGGCATAGGATGAAAGGACTGTATAGATAATTTATGGGAAATCAGTAACTGAATCTTGGCTGTTCTCATAAATCATATTGCCCAGCTATCAAACAGCTGTGGGTAGAGTAACATATTCCAAAACCTGCATAATTGATGACTCTCTTGCAATAGTCCAGCACACATGACTGGCGATTTTTCCTTCCTCTCGACAGTGTTTTGAAGTTTTCAGTGAGGAAAGCTCAGTATCTGAGCAGACCTGCAAAGTGAATGGCCAAAGTCGTTAAGGAAAAGATGCTGATAAAAGGAGAATGTAATCCAAATTGATGGGTAAAATGAATCCTTCATGCTTTTTCCTAAAGGGATTGGGAATGATGAAAGCACCTGAGGAGAGGAGCTTTTTCTCTGAGGCTGGTTTATGGGTGGTGTTCATGCAACAGAGACGTGACTATGAAAATGGGATGTGAGGGAAGCTGCTACAGATGGGTGAACACGGTGAGCATCACTCACCTTGAGGCTCCTGCTGAAACCCTCCCCTCAGCAAATCCTGAAGGCAGATCCTCACCCACTGTGGGATGAGGTCAAGTGCCAGTGAGGTGCTTCAAATTTATTTCATCCAGGCCCAGATTGGGGTCTGAATGCTGGTGTCTGCGGAGGCAGCCCGTGTGTTTGTCACATGCTGCTTCCCTCTCCACCCCAGACACTGCAGGAACCCAGGTGAGCTAAAAAGGCCAGGAAGGATGAGAAAAACCACGACTGAGTGTTCTGCACTGGGGAGACACAGACTTGGACTTTGATAGAATCCCCCTGGCTGTAATCTGGCTGTGAAAGCAACTACTGACTTCACCTGCTTTGGATTCTGGGGCTCAGCCTGCAGCCCCTGTGGCCACACATGGCCAGGCAGTCAGGCTGTTAGAGCAAGAGCTTTTCTGCTGTTTGCTAGCAAGGAAAAAAGCATTTTTGTACTCTGGCTAACCCTGACTACACAGCCTAGGGCTGTGTGCTTTATGGCTGAGCCTCTAACAGTGTCTGCAGCTGTCACAGAAACCTGCAGGCTGTCTTGTGCACTAGAGCTGCTGTAGAAAATGATGCTCTGTTTTGGCAGAAAAGAAGTCCTGCAAGCCAGGACCAAAGCACATCGAATGATGTGTGACTTTTCCCATCCATTTAGCAAAGGTGTTTGCTGAGGCCTGTTGGAAATGTATGGCAGATGTACAAGATCCAGAGAGACACGGTAATACACTGTTCGTGTGTGCTGCTGCTGCTGCGAGCTGGGTGTTTGTTTAAGCCCACAGTACTGCTGTTTCAACACAGAGAAACCTGCATAAATTACCCCGTTTTTCCTGAGGGAAAAATGGTTTTTCTTTAAGTTTCACAGCTCTTCAGTACTGGAGACCAAGAGATCTGAAGCCAATTTACCTTGCAAAAGCCCTTTCGGGGTGTGCCCTCATTGAAGTTTTAGGGGGCCATTTTGAAGGCACTCTCTCGATCATCCCCTCCTGGTGCTTTTTTTGCACTGGGGAGTGGAGTGGGAGGCAGAGGGTGAGCAATGTCCATCTGGGAAAAGGACTCCATCCCAGTGAATCAAGGTTCTTTCCAGCTGGTTGGTTGTAAATGCAACACAGTGGACCTTGGAACTGAATTGGACCATACAGGGACTCTGTAAGCTGAGTTAGGGATGCAAACTTCTTCAAAGGTCAGCTGAAAAAAAATTGGCTACTGTTTTCTTGAAGTGCTGACCAAAAAAGTAGCTCCCAAAGAGATTAATAGTTGCCCATACTTAGCCATAATTCAGCCTGGAGTGATATGAGATTCCAGTTTGCTGTGGACTCTTGGATCAGGATGCAGGTGCAGCATCTCTTCTGCACCTCTGCCATGGCCCAGGACACCTACTCAAAAATGGGTCCTTTTATCTGCTAGTTGGCCATTCTTCTTGTGGGTGCTCTGTTCGCTGCCACTGTTAAATGGAAAATCAGACAGGTGCTCTGAGGTTTGGGGGTCTGTCCTAAGATTTAATTGAAAAGATTTTGCTAAATTTGCTTGCCTGTGTTTAAATTGAGAAAAGTCTCCTGAAGGGAATAAAACTCTTAAATTCTGCCACTACTGAAGAATTTTTGTGCTCTGAATTTTAAGTTCAGGGTTTGGTTGTTTGCTTTAGTTGCAGGGAAGCCATACATAGATTTTCTGTTTCCCTGGCCCATCACAAAGCACTGGTTTCACTCTCCCCACAAGTGCTGCTGCAGAGCTGCCTCATCGTGGCTCTGTTTCCAGAGAAGTTTTCATAAATCCACTCCCATCTTCGAGCTTCCTGTGGCTTCCTCTGGGGAGGAGCCCTGTGACCTGTCCTGACCTCTCCTCTCAGCAGTGCACAAATGCAGGATGCCAACCTTAACAAAGAGATCACAAAACTTTGTTAAAGAAGGTGACTCAACAGAAACAAACGAAGTGGCAAACACCAAGTGACACTCCATGGGCTGCTTGTGTGTCCTTGGGAATCACAGGGGTTCAATGCCAGCCTAAAACACTCTCCTGAGGAGAGCTGGGGAGGGCTTGAACTGCAGCTACCAAAACCATGGCGGGGAGCACCACATCTCCAGGGAAAAGAGGGAATCCAGAGGTAGCCACGGTGAGGAGCAGCACTGCAAGATGCTCTCCACAGCCACAGCTGTGGTCCAGGTCACCCAGGAGTGATCACTGCAGCCTGCTCCCCTCTGCAGCAGGGCTGTGATTGCAGAGCTCACAGGGATGCTGTGATCGCTCCTGGGTTACCTCTCGTATCTCAGACCCTCCCAGAAAAGTTAGCTTGAGTCTAATGATAGCTTATCTAGTTATTATAATTAGGTATATAATCATTAATAACCTGCCTTAATTACAGGTTTTCTTCCAATGTGAAAGATTCCAATTAAGGTTCTTTACATGGAAAATCTGTAGAGTCTGTTATTTCACTCTTAAGATCATCCAGAACAAAGAGAGGACATGCAGACACTGAGTTTCTTTTAAGGGCTGTATTTTAATTAATTCCAGCTTCTGAAACAATTAATGGATTTACTCGTAGTTATCTCAGGAAATTCATGCTCATCTCTAGAGAGCCATTGTCACGAGCTCAGGGAAGATAGGCTGCATTTCTTAGACATTACTGAGAACCAAAATCTTAAATAGAGTGTGGAGCTCATCTTGGGAGTTTTGTACTGGTGGGTTTGCCCAAAAAGGCTGAAAATTCCCCCAGGGCAAGGAAGGTGAGTCCCTGGTACTCCCACAAGCAAATATGTCTTAGAATTAACTGGGAGCTTCCTATCCCCCTGGATTCAGCAGGAGGGAGGGTCCTTGGTGTGGTGGCAGAGTGACAGGGATCACATGCCCCCACCATGCTGCCCTAGGGACAGTTCCAACTCTTAGGATGGAGGAGCCATTTGCTTCCTTCAGCCAACCACCACCTCCAGCAAGGAAAGCACAGTGGGGTTGATCAGCCTTCCTCACCTGAAGGAGCTTCTTGGCATCTTTTCCCACCCTCTTTGCTTGTAGAGCAGGTTGTTTGCAGATTTGCCATGCGGAAATGTGGCCAGACCCTCTCCAGTGAGGAGGCAGAGGGGTCTCTCCTGGTCCTCACACTGCGGTGCTGAGCAGACTGGAGCTCTCTGCTGCACCACAGACTTCCTATAATGCCTCATGTAGTTATTTAATCTCCCTCTGTAGTGGTCTTCTCCCCCGCAATGAAAATTGCTCCTTCTCTCAATAAAGTCTGGAGAGGGCTTCAGACAGCAATGTTGTACAGATCATCTGCTTTGCTGGGGCTGAGAAGCCAAGTGCTGCACAGATACATGTCCAAAGGGAGGAGGCAGACTTGTTTGCCTCTTATAATGAGGAAGAACAGATGCTTCCATCACTTTTAAGGGTAATTTTTTGTTAAATTTTGCTTTCAGCCTCATTCACAGCAAACTCTTCTGAGAAACTGAATCTGTATCCTGGCAGTTTTCCCTTTTCTGGTTGTTGAGTAGATTAACCACAGACAAAGTCTGGACACCGGTAGTTTCTCAGCCAGCCATCGATAATCTCCTAAATAGACAACATCTGTGGGTGAGGGATGAGGTGGAAGGGTTTCATTACTTCTTTCAAAACCTTTTAATATTTCATATTTCATATTTTTGTATCGAGGCTTGCTGAACCCTACAGGAATCTATAGGAATGCCTGTAGATTTTGTCACTTGGAGCTTAATGCTTTGCACTAATATTCCTCCTCATTAGGAGGTTGGTAGAAGCTTGGTTCTTACATTTTCTGTTGTGTGCTGTGGAACAAAATGCAGTAGTTCACGGCCCTTTGCTTGACCTTGTGTCAAATTAGGGGAAGAGATGAAAGGCTGATGCAGCTCCTCCTGAGCAAGGATGAAGTTTAGCCTCGTGTTCCCAAGCCAAGGATTGGATCAGCATTCTTCATAGAGCCCTGCAATATTTGTGAGTGTGTGGAGGTGGCTGTTCTGGACACAGATGGGGTTCAGAGAATGGTTCCAGGACAAGATCCGAGGCTGGATTTAGGGTTTTAATAGAACCTGTGGATGTGCTGCTCTGGTGTGACTGAGTTGGAGAGTCCGACAACGCTTTGAGGTCTGTTTCCAGCCTAGGAAATAACTGGAAATCGTGCTCTAAAGAGCTACCCTAAGTGATGTAAATCCTAGATGACTGGAAAGCCAAAGGATTGGGGAAAACCCCAGTGCCCTTACAAGCAGGGTTCGCCGAGTTCTCCGTGGCAGCCGCTGCCTGCGGGCTGATGCTGAGCTGCGGTGCCGGGGGCTGCGGGTGGGGCCGGGGCAGCGGCGCACGGGAAGGTGCCGGAGGGATGGGGTGAGCCCAGGAGAGCGGCCGTGCTGCGGGAGCAGCGCCGAGCAGCGCCACGGAGGTTTCTGTCCTGTCACAGGGCAGCAGGGGACAAGGCAGAGAGGGGAGTGAGCTGGGCTGCCACTGCCGTTCTCTTCTGCAACCAGTGCAAGCACCCCTTTCCTCCTAAAGCTGGAAGGAAGCAAAGCTTCATCTCTGTGGGGAGCTGCATCCTCCCCAAGCAGCAGTGCAGTCAGGTGCTGAAGTGTTATAAAGCCAGACAAAGAACAGATTGTTTCCCTTATTAACCTACTTTCCCCCAAATTTGTGCTGTGCAGCGATCCTCTTCTCAGTGTGCAAGAAGCCCCATCCATTGCGAGTGTTCTGCTGTGGCATCTGTATGATGTGTTCTCCAGGGGCTGTAGCTTAACCTACAGTCCCAATTCACCTGATTTTCCACAACACTTAAAACCAGGGTTGAACTGCTCTACCTTTAGTCCAAACGAAGCCTTTCTGCTCTTCAGCCTCTCTGGTGCTCCCTTGCACTCAGTTTCTGCTATACAGGTCTTGGTGACTCCAGAAGCTCAATTTAAATTGAGCTACAAAAAATGTAATGAATGCAGATGTCTAGTCTCTGAGCTGTTCTCCAGACTTCTGCTCTTTTTACAGCCTCATTTGCTCCTCTCCTGGCTCCACCAGGTTCCCTGCCCCTCTCCCCAGGTCTCTACTTCCACCTCTTGCAGGGATTCCTTATTCTGTCAGGTCATAAACCCACAAAAGCCTCCCTCTTGGAGGCCTTCCAGCTTCTGTTTCCTTCCTTCCTTCTTTTCTTCCATGTCTGTTTTTCTGAAAAGCAGAAGGGAAAGAGATTAAAACCATTAAGAAAGTCTCTCTTAGTGCAGACCAGCATTTTTAAAAGCACCTCTAGCCATGAGACACCTGCATTTCGTGAGGTCAGCAGAGGATTTTCCCACCCGGTTCTCTCTATCACCTGTGGAAAAGCATTACCTGTTTAAAACCCCGAGCAGGAATGCTTCAGTCGGTGACCCAGGGAACAGAGTAGTGCTTGAGCAGGGACGGAGCTGGCTTCCAGCACAAACAAGGAGCCTGGATATCGCCTTAATGGCATGTCAGGGTTATTTTGTCACAAGTCTTCTCCCATCCTGTTACAATGCAGAGCTCTGTAGCTACATCACAGCACAAGCAGCAGCCTGTGTTCATCTGTATCTGTTTCCATGTCTCTGCTCTCCTCTAAAATGATCCAGGATTTAATTGTAGTGTGGAGAGCAGATTTGCTTCCAAGATGGCTGGAGGAAATGCTGGAGAGGGTGGCTCTGGCTGGGATCTCCTCTCAGGACAATTTGTCTGTGCCATGGGGAGAGCTGCAGGTGATGGACGAGAAATGAGCTGGCAGAGGTTGAGCTCTCACCCTTCTCTCATCTCTTCTAGTCCATTAATTTATTAAATACATCCATCTATGCTCAGACTTGGTGGCAAAATAAGAGCAGAGCTTTTTCTCACCATGTGCAGCTGTGCTTTGTGTGTTGTTAAGCTGACTTTATTTCCCCATATACATCCCAATGTGAGGTAAACTGGGAGCATTCTTAACTTGAATCAAAGAACAAGGTGTTGTTTGGAGGTCTCTGGAGAGAAGACTGCTCTGGTTTGCAGGCTCTGCTGTCCATGAAGCACTGTGGTGGACTGGGGGTGTGGTGATTCCCCAGGAGAATTGGCAGAATAATAATAAGGAGATGCTCTCTGAAGGAATTTGGAAGACTGCAAATGCCAGACGTGGGATCCAAGTGGAATTTTCTTGCAGTCTGGAGTCAGATGAGTCCACTGCTTGAGGAGCATTGATGTTACTGTGTGCAGATAAATTTAATGTTATTTTATAGTTCATTTCATTGAGTTACTTGCTTTGTCTATTCCACCCACTCTGAGTATTATGGTATTGCCTGGAGAACACCACAACAGATTCTTTTCTGTCACTGTCTTGTATTTTCTCTGCCAATGGTATCTCTTTGTGCTGGGCTCCTGAATACCCATGATTTCAGCTTCCTTGGTACCAGTTTCACACTCCTGTGGCCATGAAGACAGCAGTAATATTCACCCATATTTTTCATGATGTACCACAAGAAGGGGCCCTCAGCTTTAGATCTGGTGATACATATTTATGTTCTGCAAAAATGTCTTGTCATAGGATACCCAATCCAAGTGGAATTGTGAGGCTCCTCTTCCCTACTCAGGAAATTACCATCTGCAAGGGCACCCTGTCAAAAGGAGGGAGAGAGCTTACAGTGATATGCAAGTTACATTTAAGAAGAACTGAAAATCTCAGCCAGCACAAGGCAAACTCCAGAGTAAGCTGTCAGAACAGAGCAACCTTTAATATTCATGTATCTATCCAGGATGCATCGCTGCATAATGTCTATTGCAGTCATCAGATACACATGTTTAGCACCTAGAAACAGTAAAATCACTTGTTAAAGCTAAAATGGAAATTATGGGATTGATTTACCTGTGCACTTCTAGTTGCTTTATGCCAGACTGGTGATATGAAGAAGGCATAAACCTCATATGACTGGCTGAGTAAATTAGATTAATGTCTTGTTCTCCTTTTTGGAAAGGTCTAAAGCAGACAAAACATACCCTGAGCCTGTACAAATTCCTTTTCTTGTACGCCTCTTGCAGCCTCCCCCTGCCGCAGTTTTTATGATCTTTCTGGTTCTGAAAAACATCTTTCAGCAGAGGTTTGTGTCCCTTTGCTGAAGGAAAGCTGCTGGAAGGTGAGTGCTGTGAGAAGCCCTCCCTCACACACAGTGTGCACATTGCAGGCCCAGCTTTTACAGGTTTGGGGACAAGTCTGAGACCCCTGTGAGCACAATGTTTTATGGGTTTTCCTTTCATTCCTGCTCTCCATTCACTGTTGCACAGATTCTGTGGGAACGCAGGGCTCCCAAAATCAGCAGTCTGCACTGCTCTAGCAACGCCATCCCCTCCTTCGTCCTCTGCAAAGGCAACAGAACATGTGAAGCAATTTTGGCAGCAAACTCATGGGCTTGCAGTGGGGCCTGGTGTTACATTCACAGGTAGGGATTCCATGCTCTGTTTGTTTTATGTGGCTCTCTGGGTAGAACTCTGCTTTGCTCCATAGATAAAAATACGTCTCCTCGTGTATATTTTCAACTCAAAGTGCTCTTTCTGAGGAGGCAAAGATGGAGTTTGTGCAATCACAGTGATTGCACTTGGCTCCTCTTCATTACAGTCCATTGAATGGTCTCTTAGGTTTTTCTTTTTCTGACATTACTGACATTCTCATTCTGTGGGGAAAAAAAAAATCTTCAATTTTAAGAGTTTTTGTCAACAGAAAATAGCTCAGGTCGTATCTTGGAATCCTCAGCATGATGTTGCCTTTATAAAACCTCAGTATTTGTTTGATTAGATGGCTCGTGTAGAGCCAGTTTACTAATTTACCTGGAACTCACACCGGCAGTCCTATAAGCAGGGAATTTATGCAGTCTCTGATGATAAAAGTACCTGTGGACACAGGCAAAGGACGGGAAAACTGAGCGCTGAAGATGAATCCATGTCAAGGAGAGTCAGCTTGGAACAGAGGTGTGTCAAATGCGCAAGGAAGATTGTGCTGCTGTCAGAGAGCCATGTCCAGCTGTGGGTGCCCCTGACCCTGGGTCCAACCAGCCAGTCCATCTCTCCCTGTCCCTGCTCCTCATCATGCTCATTCCCTCATAAAACCAGCGAGTCCTGGAACCAAAACCAGGCAGACTTTCTTTCACCACCGTGTGAAGCCACGGACCATGCATCCAAAACCTAGCTGGAAAAACATCAGGTATGTCCTTTACTGGCTCTCTGAGTTGTGGTGGAAACATCTCTGGGTTGGATCCAGCTGTGCAATTAGTGAATAAGCAGGAGTGTGAATTCCCAAGAACATTTATAGCTGCTGGGCCTCTTTTGCTGGCACCAGTTGTGCCCCGAAGCATTTGTTAAATTTAGTTGGTTCAGAGGATCTGAGCAAGTGCATTGTGGGAGGGAGAAAATCAGTGCCATGGGCATGTTCCCACTCCATCATGGTTCTTCTAGATGTGATCCTTCTGGATGGAGATGCAGGGGCTCTTTTTGACTAGCAGGTTGAGAAGAAAGGTTTGAGCCAAAATTGGATGTTTGTATTAAGTGAGATGACCTTCTAGGGCTCAGAAAAGTCCCAGATGATCCTGGCCACCACCATCATGTGAATTCACATGCTGAATATTGAAGTAAAGTACTGAAGTGGCTCATCAATGGGAGGAGATGTCAGTTGGTGCCATTCAAGGCCGGACTGTTGGAGCTCATGATCCAGGAATGCGGTCTTGGGTTGCACACTGCACCTGCAGGGACCACAGAGGATGCTGTGCTCTCATTTCCTGAGAGATGGAGTCGTTTGAGAAATGTGACCTCACTTCTCTCCTTTCTGCAGCATCCTGAGAAAATTAACAAGGCTTAACAGCCCATAATACTCTCATTTTAGCTGCAATCACAAATCAGAAGGCGCTCATCTCCATAGTGCTTTGGTCTTTACTAGGACTGCGTCAGGGGCTGATTTCTGGTTGGACGCTCTCTGCCCAGAGCAGGTGGGGCTGAAGGCAGGAATTTCAGAGGGCTTGAAGCCCCAGCAGTGCCCTCGAGGCAGCATTTTAAGCAGCATAATTTAATTAAAATTTAATAAGCAATCAGAACTCGTGCACGGCTTTGTGCTGGCATTTTTAAACAACAAACTAATATCCTTATTGTAGAATGGCAGTATTTAATGCAATTTGCATTAAGTTTATACAGTTTTGAGTCAAATTCTGCACATTTGTGTCAGCCAGCTTTGGCCCAGGTGGGTTGGGTGGATTGCAGGAGCACTCAGATGTGTGTCTGTCTATTTGAACCAAACATTAAATCTTTCACTGGCTTGTCCATCTTTAGATACACTGAAGAGAATGCAGAAGACATGCTGACATACCTGGCTCTTTTTGAAATTGAAAAGCAAAATCCTGGTCCCAATTAATTTAATTTCAAAATTCCCAGCAACTTCAACAGAGCCAGGCTTTCATTGAGAAAATTAATTTCATTTTGTGTGTGTCTCTCCAAACCTTTCCGTCCACTGCACCTGAACAAAAGCCAATATGGAAAAGCCAATATTGACAAAAAGATCCAAGCATGGCTGGCTTGGGTCATTTCACTTCTTGGCCTCTTCAGCTTCCCGTGGCCCTGGGGATAAACAGAGGATCACTCATTGATAG
Source organism: Oreocharis arfaki (assembly GCA_013398015.1). Classification (NCBI taxonomy): domain Eukaryota; kingdom Metazoa; phylum Chordata; class Aves; order Passeriformes; family Paramythiidae; genus Oreocharis; species Oreocharis arfaki. The sequence goes on from VZRR01002754.1 coordinate 134,458, forward strand.
AGGCACCATTGGTGTGCTTCAGCTGGTTGTGGCTACTGGCCAATGGTGCTGGCTTGTACAGCAGCCCTTTCCCTTTCAAGTCCATCTGAATGACACACTTGGCTGATTCTCAGGGCTCCTGCCAGCAGCAGGGCGTGGTAGGTGGGTTGTCTTCACTGTCAGTCGAACTGGGCAGGATGCTCAGAGGGGAGTGACGGGCTTTCACATGGAGAAATCTTTAGGGAAATCAGCTCTCATGCAAAAAGCCTCAGGAAGGCACCTATTTAGTGCAGCTTTGAGGAACTGAGGCCAAGCAGTTTGAAAGAGACAAGAGGGAGAGGAAAGGTTGAGTAGAGCAGTTGTGTACAAACTCTGTGAACTGCTTATGAAACCTTCCAGACATGCAGAACCTTTTGTTGTAACCACAGATGTAATTTCCAAGCCTTCCAGGCCAAAAACTCCAGCAGATACAGAACTGCCATCCACTTGCCTGAAGAAAATACAAAGAAAATATCAAAGTTGGAAAGTTGAGTAGGTTTGCCCCCATCCTTGCTGGAAAACTTTGCCATTAGTTTGCTGGAGAGATGCAAGTGGATGCTGAATACCCCATGGAGGCTTAGTGAGGGAATGCCAAGGTTTACAGCAGCTCGGTGGCCATGGGAGTCCTGCAGACCCCACGGGATTTGCAGCAGATTTGTCAGAAGAGAGGCTGCTGTTCACTGAAAAATATTTCCAAAATGCTTCCTGATACTCTGACAATTAGTAATGAGCATGAGAAGTGTATCCTGCTGAAAACTGCAGACCAAAAGGAGGGTTTTTTCCCTTATTCTTCAGTAATTTTCCTCATTGCTTTCTGTTTCTGCATCTCTTCTTTTCCTGATGGATGTCCCTCAGGGGAAATGTCCTTCTGAGCCAGAACAAAAGACTGGGTGGATTATGAATTTTTGTTATTAGGATCATAAAACCTTTTTCTCTCATAATTTCCCTCTCTTCTCTATTATTTCATGTCCTTTGTTTCCCTATGTGACCCTTCCTCAGAGAGAACCATCAGGCGTTTACATCTTTTTGTCCTTTCATTCCATGCAAAATCCTGTTCAGAGTTCTTCAGTGCCTGCCTGGAGGTGAAGGAACATGGGGTGAGTTTGAGGAAACTCTTTCATGTCCCGTTGAAAGTCCTTGGAATGGATTTTTTTTTGGTGGGCATCCCAGGGGATTACAGCACAATAATGTGGTGGCAGTAATTTTGTTTGAGAAGGCAGCACTCTAGATTTGTCTGGGAGTTTTAGTAGCTGAATAAGCCAATGAAAACCCAGTGTCAGAGCTCCTGGGGCATTTCCAGCTCCATCTACCAGGACCAGGATGTGACTCAAAGTAAAAGCTCAGAGGAGGCTCAGTCTTGAGGGTGTGCAAGGGGCTGGTCCTGGTGGATGGACCAGGCCCCTGTGGTCACTCAAATTGGTTAAATACATTCCTGTGCTTACGTGATCTGATGGATGGGACTCAGAGAACTCCATTCCTTACAGGCTTTGGCACTCCCAGCTTAAATAATATGCAGCAGGGAACTTGTTTGGGTTGGCAGGACAAGGATGCTTGGGAGAAGAAGAAATTGTTTCTGTGGTTCCAGTGAGACCTGGTAGCTGTTATTTTGCAGGAGCAGAGATCTCTGCCTTGCTGTCGGTGCAAGCTTTCAGTCATGATTTATCCACAGACAGTCATATTGCCCTTGTGATTATTTGTGCCTGATGTGGTTCACAAACTGTTTACTGTTTTGGTGCTCGAGTCTGCCTCATTGTCTACTTAGTGCTGAAAATATTGGGCTGCGTTCCTGGCCTCGGCTCGCACAGCTCTGCCTCTGCTCCCTAATTGAATGCAGACAGCTCTTGAAATAAAATTTCCGCTGGAAATGTTTCTGCTGACAAGTTCAGAAAGTGCTGTCTGGGAGCTCTCTTTTCTCCCTGTCTGAGAGGTGTCTGTCCCACAATCATGCCTGCCTATACAGTTCCTGACTTAGAGAACCCTTAAATATGACAGGACACAAAGAGGATTTTAATGAATTCCTTAAAAAAAAAAAAAAAAAAAAAAAACCAAAGGAAAAGCATTTTCTGCCATGTTTTAGGTGCTTTAGGAAAAAAGCGGCTGACGGTTTGATGCTGTTTCTCTTCATGTTATACAGGTACTTTTCACCTACGTGAGTGCTGAGTTTTGGTCTCAATTTGGTTTTTTCACCAGCCTTAACCCATCTTAAAAAAACAAGAAAGAAGAAAAGAACATGAGGGGTGTCTCTGTGTGTTCCTAATACAGACCTGTTACTTGTCCTTAGTGCCTGACTCCTTAGGAATGTTCCACTATTTTTTGGTGTGATTTTTGAAGGACTGCACTTGTTCCTTCCCACAGCTAGGGAAAATCACATCTGATGATTAGTGCTTTGATTCTTCTGAAAGGTTTATATTGCTGCCTTACAACGGGCAATCCTTACCCAGGTGCCTATTTTGTGTTATATATGTGATTTAATTCCTCCGTGGTATCCAAAGAAATCAAATGCTCTTCTTTGCTTTGTATTCTTTTTTTCTGATGCAGAACAATTTACTCCGGAGGATTTACAGGGGGCCTCTGTATTTACGTGTGGAGGAGCTTGGTAGAGGCGAGATAAGTCAAAGTACAAAAGCTTTGTGCTTGTATTTCAAAGCTGAAGGAAGAGACAAGGTGCATGGACTGGGCTGCAAATTGCAAAGAGAAATAATTTTGCAATATTTCAGGCTCAGTCACAAGAGGAGGCAATGAAAGAATCTATTTCTCCAGTGAAGCAGAAGTCTTCTGCTTGTATTTATCAACATTTAAAACACATCTCTAACTGTATTTTCTAGCATGCCAAATGAAATTTCTAGCAATCAGTCACTTTGCTGCTGTTAATAATGTAATTTATTCAGCTAAAGGGCTCCCACAGAGATATATAAGAGGGGAGAAATAAAAACTGTGTCCTGGAATGATACAAACAGTAAAATTGGCTGATTACATAGGAGCCTTGCTGGACTGGTGGGTCAGGTGAGCCTTGCAGGACATTTCCAGGCAGTCTTGGTGTGCTCAGACCTGAGCTACTAATTCAGAGACACTTTAACCAAAAGGCTGAGAAGGTCCCCTGTGAGAGGGGACCACGCTGGTGGGTGACAGCTCTCCAGTTCTCTGCTCCTGGGACCCTTAATTGCCATCTTTCCTGCAGCCATGTGGTTCTGCCCAGTTCTACCCCAGTGGATGAGGCCGTGATCTGCAGGCTGAACGTCACAGGAGCGCTGATGAGTTTGTATAATCCTGACTAATCCAAGGAGCTCAGGAAATTACTTTGGATTGTTTGTACACAATAGGAAGGACCTCAGAAGGTTTAGAGTCAAATGATTGTTTACATTTGAGTTGATGCAAAGCTGGGCATCCACTGTTCCCCTGTCTTCTTTCCTCGTAGCAAAGTGTGAGGCTCATTACAGTGACAGGTTCATTTTGTACTTGAGGGCTCTTGAACATTTGGCCTTCAGCATATTTGCCAATTATTTATCACTGCTGCTAACCACTGCTCTTTTGCCCTTGATGTTCATTTAAAATGTATTCTTCAGCCCCTGGAATAGCTCTCTTGGGTCTGCCCATAGGGAGGCACACGAGCTGTGCTGCAGCCCACAGGCTTTGTCTGAGCTCTGGAGCAGCCAGGCTGGGAGAGCTGAGTGAGAGGGAAATTTGCAGCTTTAAGGATCTCTATACATGGGCACTTATTGGAAGAAAATCAGCATTTTATGTGTCCTGTGGTTCATCTATCACTAGTAATTCATTTTACAATGCATTAACTGACCTAAGCCCATTCCTATTGTGCAACAGACAATCCTTCTTTCTTGCCTTCACTTCCCTACAGTGTGTCGAGGACCTTAACTTGTTCTTATTGGATTTATATTTTCTCTTGTTTAGAAACTGAGTGTTTAAGGGCTAGTTTTCACAGCAGCAGAGCATATGCAGCAATAAACATCATCTCCAGTTGATTAAGCACCATAGCTGAGTTGTTCAGCTTCCACAGAAGCTGTTTATTGTAAGTATCCTCCAACTCTGAGGACATCATTTTAATTATATTGCATGAGAAGGAGAAAAAACAATAAACCAGAACATTAGAAAAAATTAAAAGATATAATTTTCCTTCCCTGAGAGGAAGATTTCAGTGAAGGTCAGAGTAGATTGGAGGTGTTTGTACAGCTGGGAAGTGAGAACACTGAAAGGCCATTTCCCAGTACTCATTTTTTTTACAGAGGCTCAGAAGACATTAAGGATAGGACAGGCCATTTCAACTGATCTTCTGAGGCCAGACTGCGAAGTTGTTGTGAATCATGCTGGTGATTTCAGAGAAACGTATTGCACAAGCTCACTATTTGTCAGTGCAAATAATGTGTTTCCAGCTTGACCAGTGGAGCCTGGCCTTGACAGGGTGACAGTAATGGGAGCAGCTTGCTTAGGCTTCCTTGCTATCTGTGCTGAAAGATGTGAGAACATTCATTTCTATTACTGCCATTCTGAATCTTTTCTGGTTCCAGATACCAGCTTGGACATTTGTCTTTCCTGCCACTTGTTTGAGAGAGGCAGTGAAGAACTGTAACAATAATAATAATAAAAAAAGGTTTAGCAGGACGGGCATGTGAGGACAATGTCAAAATGAGACTTCTCAAGCACTTCAATCTCTTATTTCAGACACATCCCTTACCTTTCTGAGCTGCCAGGTACCCCCAGCACTGTGAGCAGCTGTGGCTGTTCTGGCTGAGCAAGGCTGGGTTTGGCCCGGTGTTTTCACTTGACTGATGCTGAGAGGACCAGCTGTGCCACCTCAGAGGGCAACCTTTTCCTTTTCCTGATTGTTGTAATTATCTCCTCTTTTATAAAACAGTTTAACTGCCAATTAAACCCTGCTTTAAGTTAAGCAGTGCCAGTCCAAGGCTGGATAGTCCTCTAATAGCCCACAGCAGAGAGAGTTTCTGCTGTGGAAGCCTGACCTTAGGCCAGGCTTGTCAGGTTATTTGTGCCAGGCTTGTTGAAAGGTTTGTGAACTTTGCAGCAAACCTAGTTCTGAACAGATATGGGCTGTGCTGGCCAGGTAAAACATTGGCTTCACACGCTGCAATTCCTGCCTGTTTCCCTCCTGGACAATGTGCTCTGAACCAAATAAACCCTTACAATTTTCACCGGGATTTCAAAGGTTACTGGTGCTGTGGCCCTGCAGGGCTGGTGTGAAGTGAAAAAATGGATCCAGTTTGGCATGATCTTCTCTTGGACAGGGATTTTTGCCCTGCTCTGGTAGGAATGACTGTGAGGAACACAAGACAGGCAATGGGGCAGGATCTGTCAAGAAATGTCACCCAATGGTGCCTGGTCCTGTGACCAGGCTATGAGGAGCACCTTCCTTGTCCTCTCCACACCTCCCCATTGCATTTTAATTGACACCTTCTTTACCTGTTTTTATTCAAAGCACTCCCTGCAAACACACTCAAACATAAGCCACTACTGTCTTTTCAGTGCCCTTTAAAAATCCCCTTTATTGCAAATCTTGTTCAATACAAAGCTGCTGGAGGCCTGTGGATTTGCCTCTCCTGAGACAGAGTATTACTGAAGTGAGAATCCAATATTTTTCAGAGGACTGTGATCATCTCTTCTGGTATGGGCCCCACAGAGAAGGAGCCTGCTCTGTGATCGTAAACAATACAAACAAAACCAGCCTGCAGTCACATTACTTAATGCCAGCAATTTTTGCTACTTCCATAAATCTGTCTTCTACCAGCAGCTAAATGATGCTGATGTTGACAACATTATTTACTCCTTGATGTTTGAAGAGTTGCTCTTTCTCTAGCCACTGGTGCAGGCGTTTGGAGAATGGAGTGCTAACTTGGAGAGCAGCAGAAAAGGAAATGGTGCCTCTCCAGGTAACACATGGTTCAGCTGTGGCTTTTTGCCAAGGTGTGAACACCCTTCAGAAGAAGGATGCAGCTTGATCTTAATATTCCCACCCCAAATACCGCAATTTGTTTGTGGGGACTGCAGAAAGAACTGGAAGAGCTTCTAAACTTGTCACCAAATGCACTGAACAAGGTGATGTTGACTAAAACTGACCCCAATCCTGATACTTGTGGATTTACTGCTCACCCTCCTCCACTAGAAGTGCCCATCATTCCTGACTGCTCCTTTTATGCCTTTGCCACCAAGTTGTCCCTCTGATTTGCTAGACCTGGTTCTCAGTTTTTGATTTGTCTAAAGAACATCAGATATGCTGGGATATTGCTGTGTGCAGAATGCTTATGGGAAAACGCCTTACAGTCAAAACACTAGAAAGTTTGTGGTCACCGAAGATCCCTCATAGTTTTTCCTCTGATGTGGAGAAAAGCAGCAAAGCAGCAGCTGGTCTCCGCAGAAACACCAAAGCAAAAAACAATAACCAGGAGGAAGCTGCACTTTGAGATGTCACTGCCTTCTCAGGGATGTTTTGTGGCTCAGATGGCTCCGCTCCACCTAGAAAACAGGAAGGCAACAAAACCGGTAATGCAGAGAGTCCTGGAATCACATCTTTTAAGGCTAGAAGGTGATCACGAATCATTTAATCTCAATTCTTTCATCTTGTCAGCCTACAGAGTGCGGACTTGCACTCCATTACATCTGCACAAGACCCATAACCTTTGTGTGATCATCCTACTTTGCTTTAAAGACTTAGAGTGAAAGACACCTCCACAGAGCTGTAGACAAACGATTTTAGTGGGTAATTGCTCTTGTAAAAAGCAGATCTGATGTTTGTTGTATGTACTCCTTTACCTTTTTGTTCTGTCTTTGAATATATTTATAGCCTTGGGCAGTGACCTCCTTTCAAGTTATTGCTTGACTCTTGTTAATTTTTTTCTTCATTTCAAATGTATGAATTAGTCCTGATAGAGAATATATCAATGAAAAGATTTTAGAACAAAGTTAGTGTTTTCTAGGTAAGAAAACTTGCTATTTTAGCTATTTTTTTCTAACAAGTTCTTCCTTCTCTTAATTTAAATAAACCCATGTGTACAGAGCCAGGGCTGTTGTACTCTTCCCCAGCATTTCCTAATGAAAACTGCTGGCCACAAAACACTTCACTAACCTGGTTTGACTTGACCCACATGGCCATTCTTTCTATGATAAGACTATAAATTTATAGTTTCTCCTTTCCCTGGTAATTTTCTCTCAGTTAAGAAAAAAATTTTCTATCTTTCTGTAGAGCCAGAGGTGCTCTGAAGACATGGAACAATGAAATCTTCATCCTCAAACGTTTGGATGTATTTTCAGGCTGAATTAATCTTTCTGATGGTCTCCCACCCATCATATTTTTGTCAAATTTAATACAAAAGTTCTAATTTTTATATTCATACAATGAAACCCCTTTTTTTGCCACTGTTTATCACAATTCCATCATGTGATCGAAAGCCTCATATAAATGTTGCAAGAATCTGCTGAACTTGTGATATTATTGTCTGCACTGCTTTCTTGTTCCTGTTTGCAGCAAGTTCAGTGAAAATTTTCTTACGTTCCTGATCGCAGCTACACTGCTTTTGGTGTGTGCCACTGCCAAGAACAAAGCTGTAGCACCTAATAACAGAATTTTGTCATAGTCCTTATCTCTGGAAGCTACTCCAGTTTATCATTTGAATAGCAAATGGAGTGTTTTACACAGCTGCCTGATAAAAGTTCCCATAAGCATCTCTTTAGGGTTTTATTCCTCTCTTTTCCTCTCACTTCAGCCAGAGCTTTCAGAGACTCTGATTTCCCCCACATCTTTTTAAGGCCAAGGTCAAGCCTAGTGAAAGCTGCTGTGGGACACCTCAAGTGTCAGACGTACGACAGAGCTTTGAGACAAAGCAATAAAGCAGAGTACAAAGGGTCCACAACGAACTAACAATGTCACGGTGATGAAGAAACAAAAGATGATGGGCTCTGGTGAAAAAATCCACTGCCAGTGTGCATTGCAGTCCAGGCTCCAGCCAGCTGGAATGGAGAAGAGAGTGAAGGTTGTTTCTGTCTAGTTTTACTATCCTTATTTCTGTTTCATAGAGTGAAAAACTTAATCAGCTGTGATTTGTGTCTGTTCTTCACTCAGGCAGGCTTCAAAAACCAAGAGAAACCTCATTTCAGTGGGTGCATAGAGAGGCAGCCCGGCAGTTACCAGTAAACAAATTACCAAGAGTTCACATTTGGAGTGCCCACCTATCCTGTGCTGTGGAGGATGTCCTTTAGCTGGTATTTCATGTCCCTTACACAGTAATAAATGGTTAAATACATTTCTGATAAGGTGCAAAGTGTTGTTCCAACCTGCAATAGGAAAACAGCCACATCAGGGGTTCAAAGGAGCGTGAGACATCCTGAAGTGAAGGCTGGCAAATCAGTTTTGGGGTTGTGTTCCTGGGGAGGAAATTGTTGAGATTGCTTCTGAAACGGGGATGGTGGCTGTGCTGGTGAGCATTAACCTGCGGTGGGGGAGGTGAAATAAGAGATGATTGATGGGCTAAAGGGAAACGCAGTTTTGCGTGAGAAAAGGTCTGCAGTGCATATGGGAATCTAGGGGCAGTGAAGTACCTGGCTTGGAAAATTGTCTTGTCCATAGTTAATAAGGTGTGGGTTTTTCAAGCTGAGATTTGCTTTGGTTTAGAGCTTTCCCTTATTTCAAATCCAAGGTGTGGGAATTCATGCTAAGTAGGGAAAGGATTAGATGCTTGAATCATGCAAACTTGGACAGCATCAACCTCCACGATGACTTTGGGCAGCTCTCAGGCCATGGACAGCCACAGCCTAAAGTTGCTGTCACTGACTTGCAGAGTTCAACTTGCTAAAGGCCATGTCCTGGGAACTTGAGCTTCCAGACATGGGCCACAGCTGAGTGTTACAAGTGTTTCCTACAGTCTGGTACAGAATGAAAAAGAGGGAAAGAACTTGTTGCCTCACAGTGTAAAAAATGCATTGAATATTAGTAATGAATGAATGGATGAAGGGTTTCCATCAATAAAATCTACCGAGATGAAAACATCAGCACTTATTTCTCAGGTTTTGTGGAGGGTGTGTGCTCAGATGAGTCTGAAATGCTTCTAATTAATGTTATCAAAAGTGTGACATTTAATTAACTCAGTAACACATTCAGCCTAATGATAACACATTTTGATTCACCACAGGCAGCAATGAGCTCTCCTGAGCAGCTCCAAAGGTGGGGAGGACTGGGGAAAGGAGGAGAGCAAGAGTGCACACAAATACACTTTTTGCTGCAGAAAGGCAGAGTGGCAAAGAGAGCTGATGATGTTGTCAATCCCCATCTCACATCTGAGAGACATTTATGAGTTCAGAATATCTGCTATCAGATATTTATAACAATAATCTATTTTCCCAGGCTTAATTATTGTAAAACTCATTTGCCACTGGAAGGAATAACAACAGGATGCATTAGTTTCATATTCTTGAGTCAGATCTGGTCAAAGAAACGGTGCCTTTTGGGCATTGAAACCTATTGCAAACGTTTTCTGAAACTGAATCAGCAAATGAATTTTTTTTTTTTAATTTGAAATGGAAATTTCTGCTGTGTCATTCAGCTGATCAATAAGGAGTTATCCAGAAGAAGTAATGCAAGTGGGAGGGAGAGAGAACCCCACCTCTGCTGCGCTGTTACTGCTGTTTTTGCTAAGTGTGTAACTGATTAGCCAGGTAGCAGCATGAAATTTCTTTCTCCACAATATTTATGTAAATTTAAATGCTTTTCAGAGACATCTTATTTAGTTTCAATAGATAAATAGAAAGAACTAAGATGAATGGGGACTATGCTTAAGCATCCTGTAGATATTTGATCACAGGGGATGCTTCTACATCTCAGAAATACAATGAAAATATGCCATTGGCCCTTTAACCCTTGTAGGACTGACCCTCCCACTCTGAATCTATGACATGAGTTCTTAAGTGCTCTCAGAAATAGCAACAATAATTTGTTCTGTGTGTAACCTGCCCAGCTGGATGAGGTAAAGAGTCTCACGAGTGAAAGTGAAGTTTTCTGAAGGTGTTTTTGATGAGTCATTCTTCATTGCAGGAAAGCTACAGGCAGGAATGAAGCTGGGAAGATGGGAAAGGAGAAATTATCCAAGAGACGCGAGGACAGAGCTGGGGGAGATGCAGCAGAGCAGAGCAAAGATCAGTAGAAGGAGTATGGCAAGCCACAAGTTCACAGATGTTGTGCCTATCAGGTGTGTTTGGTGGCACCTCGTTAATCCATGCCCTTGGAGATTCAAGTCTGCAACTTTTCCCTGACTAAAACCCAGCCTCCGTGGGTTTCTGTTGGTATCAGTTGGGAGTGGTTTCAGATTTAAGGTGGGACATCAGGCTGTCAGTCAGGCCAGCGCTGTTCCCATCTCATAAATGTGTGCTGAGGGTTTGAGGGTGGACGGGGTGAGGAGGGCAAGGCTGGGTCCCACCACAGCAGCTGACCCTGCAGCTGTTCCAAGGCATGGGCTGCATCATGGGAGGTGGACGGTGACTTATTACTCCTTCCAGGAATTTTATTTGCATAGTGACAGGCAGAGGAGGACTGCAGTGTCCCTGCAGCAGGACCATCATGGCAATCACTGCCGGGGTTACACTTCCACGGTAGAAGTATGCATGTTAAAAAGGGGGCTGTGCATGGGGACGGCACCCACGGACATTCTGGCATTTGGGAAATGAGTTGAAGGACCGCAAACAATGGAGCCAAGGTCCCTTCCCGAAGATGTATGAGGGGGCGTTGGACGCCTGGAATCTCATTGTCGTGGGGGGGCTTTGTTCTTCCTTCTTTTTCCTTTTTCCTTTTCCCCTCACATGTGAGCGGGAAAGGGGCGGAGAGGGAGGGCGGGAGTCGCTCCGCTGCCGTGCTGGGTGCCAGGCTCGCTACTGCAGTACCGTACTCAATATTCTGATCACCTTGCGAGTCAAGGAGCCTTGTGGAGCCCGCAGTGGTGTCAGAGTGAAAAACGAGCCACGCCATCACGCTTGGCCAGGCGGTGGCTGCCTGCCCGCAGCGAGTGCCAGCCTGCAGCGTCTTCCTTCGACAGAAACCCGCTCTGAACGGGGTGGTGGGCTGGTGTCTGGCTTTTTGTTTTTGTTAGTGTTTATAACACTATTTCCCATCGCATTTAAATAAGAGGTTTCACTGCAGTGGTTCACAATGCCGGGGGCTTGAACTCCTTGTCTCTTAGGGTCTCGGATGCCTCCCATGGCTTGGCAGTCATTTGTGAAGAGGTAGGAAGGAGTGGGCTCCGATGAATGTGGTTTTGGATGTGTTTTCTTCTCCCTCTGTTGCTGTTTGACATGGAGTGAGCTGGAGGAGGCAGTTTCCTGCAGTGAAAGGCAGAAGGAATGCACCAGTGTGCGTGTGTGTGTACGTGTCCATGTGTGGAGCGAGGAGCTGGCTTTTCCGTAGGGAGGAATTGCAGTGGTGAGTGTTACACAGACCCCTGGGTGCTGCTAACCCAAGCCATTGTCTTTTTTTTTTTTTTTTTTTTTTTTTTTTTTTTTTTTATATTNGTTCATGGCAAAGGCATTGCCTAGGCAACCATGATGTTCTCCACTCTTGACTGGCGCATTCTGCGTCATCGGGGTGGGACACGGCAGAGCAGCTGAAGGAGCAGGACAAGTGCTGCTGGGCTCTGGGCACTCAGAGACTGACAGTGCTGGTTAGAGGCAACTGCACATCAGGGAAATGCTGCTCAGGGTTTTCCCTGTGCTGCTCTGTCACCTCACTCAGAAGAAGCGTGCAGCACCTCCTCATTATCTCGGGGCTGCTCCATCTACTCATGGCTCGGTTGGGCACTTTGGTCATGACATCTAATCTCTGCAGTGCTCACACAAATAGTTCTTCGCTTGCAGCAGCCTGCAGCCTGCCAAGATGACTTTGTGCCATCTCCAGGGAGGGAGGCAGAGGGAGTGACTGGTTGCCTGTTAGGTTACACGTTCTGTTCCCAGTGCCTTTCCTCTCAGTGCAGCTGCAGCCCAGAATTGTGAGACTGAAAATCATTCCTTCCCTCGTGGCTCGAGAACTGCCCAGTTACGAAGGCTTGTGATGGTAACTTCAGGGCTGACCCACAAATAGAATAATCCAATTGCTCATCCAGCCCTGGAGAGCAAGGAGATAACACCCTCTGGGAGCTGCATCACCATCAGCTTGACCACCCTGCAGGGAGACTCCTTTATGGCTGTCCTCTGAGCTTAGGACGAGGTTCCCAGTGTGGAGGGAAGAAGCCCTCAACAAAACTGATTTCCATCATGACCAGATCAGTGTAAGGGTTTCTATTTGCACGAGGCACAAACACAATTATATCCTAAATACAGTACCAGCTTGTGGTGAGACCTGCTTTGATCTGCTGAGGAAATTCCAGGGCGGATGTCTGTCTGTCTGCCTGTCAATCTGTCTGCCATTTAGAGAGGAAAAGAAAGAAAGGAGAGAAAGAAGGAAAGAAGGAGAGGGAGAAAGAAATAAAGAAAGAGAAACTGCTTATTATTTCTTTAGCTGCAAGTCCCTGGAATTCATTCTGCATATTAGTTTATTACAAGTGGCTTAGGCAAATGGAACTGTGATGATGTAGAGTCGTGAGGCCAGGAATATTTTATTCAAAATGTGTTGACAATACAGCTAACAATTCAAGCTTGCTATCCATTTCTGCCTTGGGATAAAATAAAAGGTGGTATAAAAGTTTTGCTGCTCAGTGTACAGGTCACATACAAATCAGCATTCTGGCAAAAGAATACAAAATGTTTCACAATGTGGAATTGCCCTCATGGGGACATTCTGAATGTCCCATTCAGATGCATTTCTTCTTAGAACATCCCCTTGGGTCCAAGCATATAGTTGAAATGTTTTGAATTTTTAAAGCTCTTGCACAGTTTTGGTTTTTTTTCCTGTGAATTTTTTATCCTGCTAGTTATTTATTTCTTTATATTATGCCTTTTTTTTTTTTTTTTTTTTTGTACGTTCACCATTTTTCTACCGTCCTGTGGTGGTATCAGCTCAGAAATTCTTCCTGCAGGGTTGTTTCTCCATCAGTGTTTCATAGATTTTCTTGTTCTCTAAACTGCTGTGCTACCAACAAATTCACGTCCTTTCAATTAAGCATTTATGGAAAGGGGAAGATAAGACACTATCTAACAAGGAATGGCAAGAAGGGACAGATTTTTTGTTTTGAGTGAGAAGGATGAAGGAGAATCTTATGCTGATGAGTTAACAGAATGTTTTTGGAGGTGATGGTGAAACCCCTTCAGAAATACTCGGTTTGGTCTATCTGAGATATTTGATTTCACCCAAAATATAAGGCTACATTTTATTTTAGGTCTTTAAAAGCAATTTAAATTTTTATTAATGCTTCCATCCTCTGGTTCCAAAATAACCCCAAATATATTTGTATAATGTTGAATTGAAATGTACCACAAATTTCTAAACAGTACTTTTTGGGGTGGTAAACACTGAGTTAAAATACTACAACAGTGGAGAAATAAATGACCTTTTTTCCCATTCACTGAAAATCATGCCCTGAGTCTCCCAGGAACCGTCATAAATCATGCACTTCCCTCTTCAGGGGAGCTGGTTTTAGGCATAGGTTTTGCAGCAGTGGTGTGGTTTTGTCCCACAAACCTTTGGAAGCCCAAGGAAGGAGAGTTTGTATCGGGATTTCCGTGGCTGGCTGAAATGTTTGTGCAGCCAGGGAGGATGGAGCCAGGCAGGAGCCAGGGCCAGCCCTGACCTGGAGCATCGCTGGCACTGGGCACACAGCACTCAAAGTGATCTTGTCACAGCAGGCTGCTCAAAATTTGTCGTGATGAGAATTCCATGGAACAGACAGGAATCCCTTGAGGGGGAAAGGAGTGTGGCTGGAAGAGTGCCAGGGAGGTGCTGCTTTCTCAGGTGGATGGAAGCGTGTCCTCCACATGTGGCTACCAACACTGGCCATTCTTCTGACCCTAATTATAGCCCTGATGCTGGGCCTAAGGCCAAAGAAACACCCTTAGCTATTAGAAAGTGTCATCCCACTCTTCCCACCCATGTTTCTACATGAGAAGAGAACAGGGGATTCTTCCTGTTCCGAGAAGTTTTATTTTCAAACGATGTCCCATTCCTGATTGAGCTCTGGCCAGCACCAAGTAAAAAAGGTATTCCCTTCTAGATTTATTTTTCTTCTGTTTTTTTTTTTTCTTTTAATCTCACCCCACAGCAAATGAGTGAGGTGAACTGGAGAGACAGGTCCAAATTAGTAACTGGCTGGAAGCGTGCCCAGGGGCAGTGAGCACCCGAGGGGATGGGGAGGGAGTGTCAGGCATGGATGCAGAGCCCCACTTCCAAGGTGAAGTTGCCCTTCCAAGTGCAGGCAGGTTGTATGTGAGATCAACATCTCCTCCCTATGGAGAGTCTCGTGCTTCAGCCTTGCTCTGGCCCTGCTTTTGACCCTTTTGCTTCACTGAGTTGTAGGGCTGATGGGCGGGAAGCAAAGCTAATGAGGAATGTGATTGTCAGATATTTCGTGACGAAGACTACTCCACCACCTCAAATGTATCCAGTTTCCTCTGTCTCTGTAGCTCTCTGGACACTTGATCATTTAATTATTCCTCTCTGGCAGGTGCAGGGCCCCCCTCTAGAGACAAATGATTTACTGACTCATGTGACTTGTGTTCAATATGTAAGTTCAGACTGCAGCCTCAGCTCCATCCCCTTGGCTCTGCTCCAGCGATGCAAGGAGAGAGAGCTGATCTAAAGAGTTAAAGAGAGGTCTTCTTGCATAATGAACTGAAAACTGGAAGGGAACGTCCAGGCCAGTCTGCAACCCAACAAACCTGAATGTCAGAATCACCAAAAGCTGGTTGTGAGCAGCACAAACCACAACAGCCTGGTAGCTGCTCTGCCCAGTATGCCCAGGATGATGGCCAGAGCTATGGGGAGGGTGTAAAGATGACCCAAGTATCACTCTAGAACACCTTTCCCATTCAAGTTGCCCTAAAAAAATCATTGAATTTTGTTATATGAGGAATTTCACCTCCAGTTGCCTCCCTGATTCCTCAAAAGTAGGGAAGTTGGTAGCTCTGGTGCAGTAGTGCTAATGGGGAAATCCTTCAGACTCGCAGAGTGAAGTGTCCTGTTCATCTCTGAACCATCCCATGGCAGGACATGGATCATTCCATTAGGAAGGTGGCTCCAGAGGGCTTTTGGGAAGGCTATCTATGTGCCCTCTTGACAAAAACTAGCAGAGAAGCACTTGAGAAACAATCTACATGGAAAAATACAGGGCCAGCGTTTGGTCGTGTTGCTTTTAGGAGGTGGCAGTGAGGTGCGGGCATGGTTCCTGCTATTTCGTTGTGAAACCTCACCTGAGCTGTGCTATTGCTTTATTGTGCATTTCCCTTGGAATACCGGGCAAACACCAGGCTGCTGTCAGGCTCCATGGGCTGGCATGATCCCTCTCCAGCATGTCCATGCTGCTGCTGCAGGGAGCTGCACTCCCATAAAACCTCCACGGCTGCTGCCGTGACCGACAGCAGCAGTGCACTGTGGCTGGGAGCTGAGCAGGCTTCTGGGACAGACACTGCCCTGCTTTGGGTGATTCATGTCTGAATAATGTCCTTTCACTTCCAGAGAGGGGTGGCTTGACAGGCGCACGCTCGATCCGTTCCGACAGGGAACCTCTACATCAGCCGTGCCAGGGAATTTGAGCAGACCGGGGGCTCCAGTTCCATTCCAAATGTGACAGGGCTGTGTAAATAAATAATCCCAATCTACATAATTATCTCTTTTTCGGGCAGTCGTCACATAAATCAGGCTGATACCAAGGGATGCTGCATGAGGAATTCACGCATCCAAAGCCGGGCTCTCCTCGGCCTCGCTGCCTGGGCGCATGGAGAAGGGTGAGATTTTGTGCGCTCTTGAACATCACAGGTTTTCTTCTGAGGAAGATCAAATGCTTGTATCATTTTCACCAGAAAAATGCTATCCACGGCAGACTTCCAGTGGTGATTGAAAGTGTGAATTCTCATGCAAAAAGATTCCTTTGCATACAGTCATCTGGGAACTGGGCCTTTGATTTTCATTTATTATTCTCCCTGGCAGCATGTTCAGTCAGTATGCAGATTTCCTCCTTCATTCAATTTTCAGCGGGCAAGAAGACTACAATTAGTCGTATTATCATCAGTGTGAATAAAAGGGAAACACTGAACTGGATCTTTACAAGCTTGCATTTGCAGTGGGATGATGCAGATTCATTATACACGAGTAAGGTATGAAAAGAAGCTTCAGGCTGGCTGCATTTGGCTCCCTGCTGTCTCCCTCCTTTGTGGACCATCTCGTCTTTTGCTGCTGTTCCAGACCTTCTCTCCAAGTCAGCCTAGACAGGGAAATCACTGGATGGGACAAAGTTGTATCTTGAAGAACTGATGAGGACAAATAAATTAACACAGAAAGCTGGCTGGAGAAGCAGCCACAGGGTTGCTGAGGAGAGACCACTGCAAGCCAGGCCTAAGTGTGTTTCCAAAGGTGCCTCTCACCTGAGCCTTGCTGATCTGGAACCTATGTGCCAAAGCACACAGCTCAGAAGCTGGTTGTGCTGCAAGACAGGAGATAAGCACAACAGGCAAGGGGATAAATACATTCATTTTGCAAGCAGGGTTTTTAGGGATGGAGTAAGGAACTATGTTTTCTTTTCTCATGAACTTATTTCACAGGGTTTGGATTGAATTAGCTGTGTTGAAAGGAGGATTCAGATTTGTGGAATCTGTCTCTGTGCTCCCTTGCATGCTATCAGAGGTAATTTAGATGTTGCGTGTACTTGCATTGCTCTGAAGGTATTGGGATCTCTAGGGCACACGTTCACATGCTGGAACTGATTCTGGTGCCTCATTTGTTAGAAAAAAATTGTAATTTCTCTGATTTATAAGAAGCATGGAGATTTGGGAGTTGACTGTAGTGTAGTGCCATGCTTATGTTTCCGTGCTGTTAATAAATCAGAGAGAAAAAGAAATTAAAGACAGATATTTTCTGCTTCCCTTATGCTGAAACACTATTAATTCACCAGATAAATTCATTTGGGTAACCTGGTAATTTCCTCAACTTCATATGGTGACATTTCCATGGCTTAGCAAGTCCTCTGGCAGCAGCGTGCACTGACTCCTCATATTGTTGAGGATCCTCAAGGTGCAGATTAGCTGAGTCTCTTCAACCCTGCACGAGGCCACAGGGATACAGCACAACCTCACAGAAATCAGAGCAAAGAAACGTTATTTTTCTGCAAGCAACCAAACACGGGAGTCAAGCATTTTGTGTGGCTTCTCTGAAGGCCAGCGAGGAATATCTGAGGGCTGCACGCTCAGTAACCCCACGGCAATCCAGCTGCTCCCAGCACATCTCTGCCTTCCTGGTGGTGTGAAACACGTGGGATGCCCGTGCCTTTGAGACTGAGCCACTTGGATGAAATGAGCAGAGCAGACACGCACATGGGACATGGCTGCAGGACTGCTGTTGTGTTAGGAAACCAGGCAGAACGAGGCTTCACTTCCAGTAGGAAACTGCTGCTTTGACTTCTAGCTGTCCTTGTTTTATGGACCCCTTTCTCCTCATCAGGATCCTCTCCCAAGCTCCCTTTTGTTTTTCCTCTTCTCCTTCTACATTTTGGCTTCTATTTCAATTTCCTGGTGTGACGTTTATTGCAGTGATGAATGCAGGGAGTCACGTGGCTGGTGGCAGGTACTGACCCTCCTGCCATCACACTGCTGCTGTCCCCCAGCCTGACAAACCCAGCTGTTCTGCTGGCAGTCTGTGAGCCTGACACTAATGGTTTGCCTCACTTTGGCTTTGTAGTGTGCTTTTCCTACTCTAATTTGGGTGTTCTTTGCCCCCATCCCTGATGAATTCTGTAAAATTTGGACTGCTATCTCATTAAAGTATAGCTTTTAATCAGTAGGTTTTTCATCCCTCCCTTTTGCCTTAGCTGCTAATACTGTAAGCTATTTAAGCAGTGGAATTGCAGAGCTATTTTTTGAAACTGTAGGTGTTCCAATTAATTAATGTGTATAGAAATTATACTAACTAATCTCACCCTGGTGCTAGGGCATTTGACTGTATCAGGAGACCATTCATTGTATATTTTCTATTTTAATTCCACATTTGGATATGTAAGAGACCCCGGAGCGAGTCTTTGAAGATGGGTCCTAGAGAAGCCTGTGTGTCTGGGTAATTGTTCTGTTTATCCTGTTCTTCTGGCCATGGAGGAATTGAATCTCTGCTCCTCAGCTGATGTGAGGAACCTCTTTTGACCCCTCATGCTCACCCAGTGCTTCCCAAATTTGATCCCTTGCACCTTCTTTTTCTCTGACTGGGGTAAATATTCCCAAGAGTGAGATCTGTGGACATTCAGTTGAAAGTGAATAAGATGGGGGAGGGGGCTTTTTCCACCAGATTCCTTCGACCGAGCCATGCCAAATCCATGATGAAGTGTGAACAATCCCTCCCTTTGACTGCTGACTTTGTCCGAGATAGACCATGTCATCAGCTCTGATCCATGGCATTTGCATTGTCTCAGCTGCACTTGTGGGTGGGGGATGTTTAGCTGGGAGAAGGTTTTTCCTCTCACAGGGCTGTGTGAACACTGGCCAGCAATCAGACGTCTTGTGCAGGTAATTCCTTCTGTTTTCAGAGACCAGAGACACAAAGGGAACAGCAGACAGAATTTGCTAAGCCAGTGTCTGAGGAAAACAAGCTCCCCATCCTCTGGCAATGAACAATTTAGGCCTGTAGTCATGCATGTGTAAATCTTTAAATCTCACACCCCGCACACTCCCCATCCTGGGCCTGCCTGCTCCCTCCTCCCTCCTCCCCCCTCCTCCTTTCTTCCACCTCTCCTAACTCAGTCTCTTCCCTCCTGCCAATCAGCTGTCCCTAAGTCCATGGGAGTTCTTGCAGCGGGGTTCCGTGTGCCAGGAAAGATTATTCTTGTCTGGTTGCCAGGTCTCCTGCTCTTGCTCTGGCATGCAGATAAAATGTTAATAGGGCCGAATGTATTTGACACTAAGGGTGAAACTGCGTGTTCCAGGCACGGAGCCTCTTGCCATCCATTTAGCATCTGCACAGGCTGGATCCTTCCTGTTCAGTTTTGCTTGCTAAAGAGGACCTGACCAGGGACTTTTAAGATTTGACAGAAGCCAGAGATTACATCTTCCTTGTGGCAAGAAGCTTAAGCAATGTCACCTGCTTGCTGATGGGTACACAAAGAAGAAAATATTTTGTAAGGACAAGCCTGGAATTCTTTTTGCTGGAGTGGCTGACATGGACGTGGGAAGATCTGAAGTAGGTTAAAATGTCTAAAGGTTAAACGGTCTGTGTTCAACTCTGATCATTTTTGCAAGTGTTGAGGCTTCCCAGCAGGCTGAGTGTTGGCTGAGGTCAGCCCAAGTGCAGGACAGAAGTCAGGATCCACCATTCCTCACGGCGCAGTTTGGGGCAGGAAGAAGCTGCTGCTCAGGTTCAGCCAGCCAAGTCTCTCCAGGCCCTGCCAAAGAAGAAGGTCAGAACTTTTCCTACATTTGATATGGCCAGTAAAGCAGAAGGAGAATGTTCTTAATTAAGCCCTGGTGAGGGAGTCTCTGTACATCTTGACTGATAGGATTGCGTTGCTTTTCTTGTTTTCTCTTAAGGGGAATTCCAGCCTGAAACACATCTGGCTGAAAATTGTTTCCTTTTGAAGCTCCTAATGGAGAGCTTCCTCTGTAAATTCTCGAAGTGGGTTATATTTTGGCTTTGGCAATTTCCTTTGCTAAGTCAGGAGTGGTCTCATTCCAACCATAGAAGCAGACAGAAATCTGAGGAGAGGGCAGACAAAGAAGATGCTGCCACTTGAGCAAGGAATGTCAGGGGGTCTGAACTGACCTGATTACCCACCTTCACAGCTTCTGGCAAAAGCCTGATAATTTGTCTTCAAAGTGGTAAAATAGTGTCATCATCCATGAGGATTACTGCCTTCCACTGGTGTAACGGGGGGAAGGATGAAACCCCCGAGGTGTGGGACTGCTTGTTGCTGGACAGAGGTTTGCTATGGCCTGTCCACCCGGAGCATGTCCTACAGGCATGGTGATTCCAGGTGACCAAAGCTGTGATCAGGTGCAGAAATACAAGCCCAGTAACTGTGTTTTTCTGCAGAGTAGCAAATAATTTTGCTCCTCAGAAGCACATGCTGGACCACTTTTCATCGATAATTATGATGCACTCGAGGGAAGGGTTCTTTTAATGGGGAAATGCATTTTTTTTTCAGGCAGTGTGCAGTTTCTCTCTTCCTTCCCTCCACCTCAACAGTATGCAAAAAACTCATCGTAAGATTTATTAGTGAACTGTCATGGTGATTTCCTTGAGTACCTTATTTAGCTGGAAATTACTCTAGGGACTGGACCCTGTATATGCTGAAATCAGTGGAAAATTCGCATCTGCTTCAAAAAACTGTAGGTAAGACCTGTGAGTAATTAGGGTAAAACTGGAGCTCAGATGGTACCATGGGTGGGGAGACAAGCATTGTTCTTGCATGGAGTGGGGAGAAGCTTGAAGACTTTATTTATCAATAGCATCATGATCTCCCAGAGAGTCTCCTGTCCTGTGTCCAGTGCAACCCCAAAGCAAAAACCCAGAAGAGCTGTGATCTCGGCCTAGAGCAGGCAGATATGTGATGATTGTGGCCTGGCTTACAATAACTCGAGTGACTAGGGATCTTCCATGGGAATACTGTAATTGAAGTATTTCTCATTTGGTTCAGCAAGAAAGAGAAAATATTTAACATGTTAACCTATTAACATCCGCTTAAGCGTTGTTAAGGGACAGTGCCAGAACTCTGAGCTCTTAAAATGCTGCCCAGGCTGCTTCTGAGCTTTCAGGACTGATCTGAAAAGGTTGGCAGAAGTGAATCTCTAACACTTGCTGCCATTAAAAAGTGTCATTCTGGGATGCAGGGAGAATGGGAACGATGAATACGGTCAGGAATGAGCTCCAGGAGGTGATGGGGAAGGGCAAGCAGCAGCTGCAGGTGGCAATAGTCTTTGTTTTAGAAAATCCTCTCCTCCCTTCTCCCCTCTGACTGATCTAGCACGTTTGAAGGAATTGCAGAACAAGTGCGAGCAGCACTTGGTTCCTGGCTCTCAGGAGGACGATGAGCTGTGCCCTTGCAGGCGTGAGCACTTTGAGCCTGGTGTTCCTGCACCCAGGGACTGCACGGGGCTGGTGTGGTGTCTGGGCACACAGCTGTACACATCTCTGTGCTGGTGCCCTCAGCCTCCCTGGGGAACGTGCGGGGCTCAGCCACGTGGCACAAACTCTCCTGGTTCTGGAGCAGTGAAGCTGCAGTCAGGGCTCGACTGCTTCTCCAGGGGAGCTGCAGTGGGGGTCCGTGCTGGGTTGTCACTCTCAGTGCTGCCACACACTGAGCGTTTGTGCCCTGCTCCTCTGGAGCCACCACATCACCTCTTCTATGTCTTCAAAGCCTCCTGACTCCTCACTGTGTGTTTTGCCCTGGTGACTTTTGGCTCCTTTTAACATTAAATGAGCCTCTTGCTTTTAGAGTTCTTCTAGTGTTGATCAGTTGAGGAAGATCAGCAGCCCAGCAGTACTCTGGGAGGAAGGGCACATTTCCTTTCTCACATTCCCACTCCTTGGGAGATCTCTGGATCTGTTTTTGGTATAAAGTGTTTGGGAAAGGTGTTTATAGGGAAGCCAATTCCCCCTGGAATGGACACAAGACTGTTGCTACTTTATTACCCAGAGTACCCAGGTGGAATTACTTTGAAGTGTAATCACTGAGCAATCGAGAGGCAATATAATTGGTACCTGGATGCAGAATATGTAATTACTGTGTTGTGTAGTGACAGGGTACTTGCCAAGCATATCTTCTGTAGTAACCAAGTAATTTAAGAGAATTTGCGTGGTATTTCTTGTCTGAGAGACAGAAAAAAATCACCCAGCTGAGATCTCTGCAGAGGACTATAAACTTTCTGCCAGCAGGATTTGTAAGCTTTACCGAGCAAGCAATGCTGGAAGAATTTGCTTTCTGCTTTTCCTTTTCTTTCCAACACAAAAGTTCTCTGCCTGCAGAGTGCTCTACCAAAGGAAAGTTTTCTTTTATTTCCTGCCATGTGGAACATGTGCGTCAGCCAGGAGATTCATTGGGAAGAGAGAGAAATGAAGAGAGAAAAACCCATTTAATGAAAGGAACAAAAAAACCCCTCAAACAACAGACTTTGAGATGTCAGAACAAACTGCCCCATCCCCATCAAAGCCTGAGCACTGAACATCTTGCTGGGGCTGAAAATGTGCGACCTCAGGCAGGGGAATTGGAGGATGCAGCTCCAACCTCTGTGTCACCAAGTGCAGAGGTGGAAAGTGAGGATGCCTTTTGTCCGGAGTGCTGTGAACTCAAAGGACAGCTTCAGCAGGATCTCTGCCGCACCGCAGCGGGGAACAACAAAATTTATGGTTGTACCTATGCTAATGACCTGCAGAGGCAAAGCAGCCATTTGTTTCACGTAGCCCCTGTTAAAGCACAGCAGAATCTTTCCCTTTTCTCTCGGTGGGAGAGTGATTGGTGTTTACAAACTGTCTTTTTCTTTCTGCTTTTGCAAATACCCCGCTCCAGTAAATCACGGGAAGCACCTTAGAGCTGTGTCCTCGTTTACACGGGGTTGGGGGGGCAGGATCAGGCAGCATACATCACTGAGGTAGCTCTTTTCATCACTGCACTTGGCCTTAATTATATTATATTGCCCTCTCTAGAGAAATCTCCGGCACTTTGGGCTTCCATAAAGAAATACTTTATCTTCTTTTTCATTAAATAGCTACTCGTTAGGGCAATACAACATGCTGCTTTTCCTTCACCTTCTAATGAGGTTGTGCTCCTGCACATCCTGAGTATAAATAAACCAAGGTTTTGGTATTTTAGCTATTCAGTTTTTGGCTTTATCTAGCGAAAAAAAAAATTCCCAAAAAACCAGAAAGCAGATATATTCTCTTCTGGTATCTCTTGGTACTGTGTTGCAGCATTTGCTTTTGCGTGAGTTGCTCTTTTGTTGCTGATACCTTGCAGCCAATGCTAAAAAGGTGAACCACAGCCACCACATTTCCTGCAAACTGAACTTGGCTAATCCTTTGCATTCAAACCAGCCCTCACCTCTGTATTGATAAATACAGCTTATGCTCCAGTCCCAGGGAATGCAAATCCTGTTTGCAGAAACAGTGCTATCCTGGCTACTTCTCGTTATCGTGTTTTTATTGCCAGGGATCCTGGAGCTTTTTAGTAGCTACAGAATCAATAATGCTGTGACATTCACACATTTCTCAATGCCACCGTGCATGGTGCAGCATCAAAGTGCTGGTTCTCAGGGGCTCTACTTGATTGTGATACTTGTGTACTCATATAATCCTTTTTATCTATAGTTTACAGATCTTAATTAAGATTTACAACGCTATTGAGAAGTGGATCTTCATGTCTGGGCAGACTAGCGTGGCCAGATGCTAGAGAGGAGTGTTTCAGAAAAGCTCAGGCTTTTTGTCAAAAGCATTCAGCTCCCAAGGCAAGGAACTCCTTGGCAGCCAGGCTGCTTTGCAGGGAAATCTGTCTTTTTTCTGAAGCCGGTACTGGAGACAGGGACTGCAACACTGGAGTCCTGACACCCACCTTTGGTGATATTCCCTGCTCCTCTTGTTCCATTTTTTTGCAATGTTTTTAAAAAATATTTGATTTTTGAGAATCTGTTGCAACCAAGCCTTCAGCTTCCCTCCTCCTCTCAAATCTGTGGAGGTTTTCCTTGCAGACTTTAAAAATAACTAACTCAATAGTTATTTACTAAACAGCAAAAATAACTAAATAAATACAATCAATTTGATTCACTCTAGCTTCTGGAAACACTATTCTGGAGACAAGGAGGCTTCCAATTTCCTACATGAGTCATGATGTTCTTGGATTCAACCTATCAAACTGTATCAGCAAATCATATTATATAATGTAATATAACAAGACACAACTGCCTGTGTTTAACCTAGAAAAGATTAAAAAACATGTCCTACCGTGGTCATTGGGCTGTCCTGGCAAAACTGCCATTCTCTTTTCTGCCCAGCTGCTGCCCCTGCTCTCCTCCTCAACCTGCTATGCTGGAAGAAAAGTGCCATTTTTAGGAACAAAGATCTGAGCAATCTGGTAACAGACAAGGAAGTCCTGCTCGTGCCCCTTCTCTGTTTTGGAGGCTGAGTGCTCTAAGGTCATTTCCAGGGTTTTATCTTTTATAGTGATGCAAAACCAACGTCTTCTGGTTGAAAACTGATGCACTCACAGTGGTGTGGGAGGGGGAAGACTTTTGAACTGCTAAAGCTGCCTTGTTCTTGGTTTATGTGTAAAGTAGAAGGAAAAGGGATGTGTAGAGGTGATGAAGAGTCATTCTCCTTTTATTCTTCACCTGCACAGAATGAGGGGATTTGGAGTCTTTTAGCTCTGTTTCTGGGTCTTGCACTCGCCTGCTGTAAGGCACAACCCAGAATCAGCCCGGAGAATTTCTGGGAGGGGTTGAACTGGGAATAGGAGCATGTTGCTGTTGTAGTTCCTCCTATCTTTGCCCCTGGGGATGCAGGGGAGGCTCCAAGCCAGTATTAGAGCCCTGGTATCTGCACCCCTCTACCCAAACCTCTTAAAATAGAATCATCCATTCAGCTGGGCAGTTCAGGTTTGGGGTATTTACTGGCTGGTGGTCGGTGCAAAAGAGGAGTTTCCCACAGTGTTTTTGAGAGAGGAAAGCTGTGACGAGGGTGCAGCTCCCTGTGCCCTGGTAGTTTCCTTGTGCTGTCACAAGCCTGGCTGCAAAGGCTTCATGTATTTAACCAAAGTCTGAGGATGTGGGAATGAAAGGAGGAACAGGCTTCAGTCTCTCAGCTTTCTCATTTCCCCTGGGGACTTCCCCTTTTTATCTCCCAGGACCCAGCGAACAACAGCTCAGGAATAAATTTAATTTAGCACCTGTCGAACGTTTTGTGTCTCAGATGTTGGCCTTGGCAGTGAAAAGCCTCACGTTTGTTTGAGGGGCAGACATTCAGCAGGAAGAGCAGGAGCCAAGCAAGCCTTGTCTCAAGGGTGATTAGGAAAATTGTGCCTTAGGAATCACAGTCCGAGGGACAAATCTCACCGAGCAGCAGGGCATTAGTACAATGCAGGATCTGGCAGGGCTGGAGGGGAAGCAGGGAAAGAGCCTGTCCAGGCTTCTTTTAAGCATTACAAGGATGCACCTCTCTGCAGAGCCATTATGGAGAAATGTCCCAGGGGAGGAGATTTTAGTGTATTTCAGCATGAGGTAGGTGATCCCATGCTGGGAGAAGCTGGCACCCTCTCTGTGCCAGCCTCCACCACGACCAGCCAGGCCCCAAGCAAAGCCCTGGCTAGTCCTTTATGAAATGCAGCATAGATGCTGGCATTAATATTGCTTTGCTACCAGTTACACTTAAAAAAAGGGAAAAAAAAGAAAAAAAAAATGGCAAAACTACCAAACAAGCCCCGAGAACAACAAGCAGCAGCAGCAGCAGCAAAATCCTCAAGCTGTGCTGGAACAGAAAGTAATTAAGAAATATTTCATATCTCCAAGCGGCCCTGAAATTTTTATTCCTGTGCATGAAGCTCGGTAGGCTCCTCACGGGCGGCTGCTGCTGCTGCGTTTCAGTGCAATAAATCCTGTTGCCTTTGGAGCCTGACAGCCAGCCCGGGATGTGATCAGAAAACCAACAGGCACTCTCTGTAGGGTTTATTCCTCGCCTGCGTCAAGTCTGCTCAAACCAACCAAGCCAGTGCTCCAGGTGCAAACCAGTGGGAAAAACCCTGACCTGTCTTCGGGAGATGAAGGTCAGAAACGTGGGAGGTGGTGTCAAGAGGGATGGTGGGGAGGGTGGGAATTCAGGCAAATAAGCTCCCATTTGCAATATTTCCGTCCCAAAGACAAGAGACTCCCCCAGCCTAAGTCCAGCCCTAGAAGTATTTATTGCCCTGTGAAGGTTGACAGGCCTAAAATTGAACTTATCTGGAAATAAATAATGGTGTGCTTTAATCTCTCTTCCAGTGAGCGGTGTCGGTGCACCCCAGACCATACAGCCCGGTGGGACACGGCTCAGGGTTGTGCCTGGCAGGGGGCTGCAGGACCTGGGGCTTGGTGTTGGTGTCCCTGGGTGGCCCTGCCAGCTGTCACCCCACCTGGGTAAGCTTAGCTGAGACCAAATGTCCTGAGCACTTGGCAGCTCCTCTGGCAGGGAGGCAGGGCAGGGGACAGTCTGTTCTTCTTTCTCCTATTCATAATCATAAAAGAAAGTATTTCTAAAGCTGTAACCCAAACTGTTGGGTTCTAAAACCATTAGCTGCAAGAGAACCTCTAGTTCTACCTTCGGATTCAGACTGTTGTCTACAGGCTCAATTCTTGCAGGTCTTGAGTCCTGGGGAATCGTATTCCTCACCCTCCTTCCCATCAATCTCAGACTCCACAAAATTCAGAGAACCCTGTGCATCCAGAAGGCTTGTGCTGCACTGTCTTAAAGCAACCCAACAGAGCAAGTCTCTCCAGCAAACAGCTGGAGCAGTAACAGCTATCAGCAGCTAAACCCTTACATGTCACACACCAGGGCAGGGACAAGACCTGTCTGTTCCTCACCCTGCAGGTGATGGGACGTGACTGTCTCTGTCTGAGCCAGGTGGCTCCTCCAAGCCCTTGCTCATGAGTCAGCTTGCAGTTTGTGAGTTCCATTTTCCTCCTTTTCCTCACGTTTGCCATCAGGTGAAGCAGGGTGGAGAGGATGTGAGGGAGTGACTCCACCCACTTTTTTGTGTTTCAGATTGGTTTTGAGTACAAGAAAATTAAAACGGAATTATTTTTAAACAAGGGTTTCATTTTGATTGCAGCTTTTTACTCAGTATTTTTTTCAGCTTTCCCTTTTGTAGGCTAGTATAACTAGCATTTTGAATAGGAAAAGTAATTTTAAGGTGAAAACCCTTTTTTATTTAGAGCCAATCAAATGGGACACATAATTTCACTAATTATTTCTTTTCATTAGGGAAACCTTGTCAAAACTGAAAATTTTTCTTCAAGCAATTTCTTGAGTGTCAAGGGCTCATCTTTTTTTCTGAAAATATGGAACTGGAGTGGTGCCCAGGTACCTTCAGTCTGTGGATGACTTTGTTCCTCTTCAAGTGTCCACAGCATAAAAGAAGCAAATTGTTGGACCTTGGAAGTTTTCTTGTGAGGTTTTTGCTTGAGGAATGCAGAGGAAAGCCAAACCCCCCAAAGCTCGTGGGAGGTGCTGGTCGAAGGCTGCTTCTCCTGGGTGAGCTGAAAGCTCAGCCCCTCCCTCTGTCCAGCTGCAATGTCCAAGCTGCAGCAGCTGCCAGGGCCTGGCATGGTCATGGCTCCCTGGGGACTGCAGGCAGCTGCCATGCTGAAAGCTCTCCCTCTGCTATCTCTCAGAGCACTGGTTCAGGGAAACAAATTAAGTCCACCTCTTCCCTGCTATTTCTATTTCCTTCTTCTGTAGTCTCCCTTCCTCCTTTTTCTGTTTTCTTTCCCCTTCTCCTTCCATGCATGAACTAATTGACGTCTGATCTATTCAGAGGTTCGGCCCTAAAAAGTAACCTTCACTTAACTGCTCACATAACTTGCCTGTCACTTTTGATAACAGTCAGGGCATCATTTTTGCAAGTGTTCAACAGTAAAATTACTGCTTTGCTCTTGTCAAGCAAATGAGCCCTGAGGCTTGTGTGGAAACCATTAATGATGATGCCACGGTGGGACTGGTGCACTGGGCAGCCTGCAGAAGCACCGCTTCTCAATTCACTGTGCCCCTGCTGAGCAGTTTAGGTTTAATTAACCTGCATTAATGCCTGCTGGGATAGCATTTTCCGTGCCTCCTTTTTCAAGGGGTCAAGAGGAGCCAGAGACAGCTGCTGGTGTCTCATGTGCCCTGTGTACGTGGCTGGGATCCTGGAAATGTTTATGGCTGTGGTGTGGAAATAAACACGGCTTATTACTCTCATAAAGCTGGTGGCTGTGGCCTTGGGCTTTGCCAGGCTTGCTGAGCTGCTGGAGAGAATTATTGACAGGACATAAACCTGCTACAGCACGGGGTGCTGGGGCACAGGGCCGTGCTGTGAGGTGTTTGTAGGGACGGAGGGCTGCAGAGGTTCTGCAGGGTTCTGCAGACATCCTGTGGGTGTTTCCATCCTCCAGAAATTGTTTTCCATCTGTATCTATGCAGTGAAGTAATGAAGTTTGCTTTCTAATGGCAAAGGACGCTGAGACTGGGGTTTGTGTTGCTGAATCTGCACCCAGCCGTTATCAGGAGAGTGAGTATCGTCTACCACAGCAGTTGTAATTACAGTTATGAGGCTGCTACTGTTGCTGTTTTACTCATTAGTAACAGGCAGAGGCAGGAGACTGCTCCACACCTGACACTGGAGTTCAAGAGGGTTTTGAGATCTTGAAGACAACAGGCAAAATAAATCCTATTTCTTTAGAAAACTAAGCTTCAATGGGGCTCTGCTGAATTGAGTACCATTCCTCTTCTGCAGAAAATAATACAAAGCTTAACTTTATTCTTGTTTCTTTACCATTTACATGTCCTAGAAGGAATGCAAATCCAAGAGTCAGAAACTTGGGCGTATCTCTCTGCTTATGGAGTTCAGATCAGACACAGGCTTTGCCATCAACAGTGCTTGCTTGTGTCTTCATGTGGCTTGAGTGAATGAAAGGAATTACGAGTGAAGTAGTCATTAGCACGTATTTACATAGGTTAATTGCATGGGGTAAGGAAAGATCAATTTGATTTTCAATGGGGCTACTGATGGAGACATCTTCCTGAGACTGCTTCGTGACCCCTTTCCTTGGCATTGAATTATATTTTTCAGGTCTTGGCAGGCTGTAGCTAAGGATTTAACAAGCTTCTAGGTCATGTCAAACCTTGCTTTTGTAGTTGTGGGTATTTGGTTTTGATGTGTGATGTCTGCTGGGTGCATTTATTGAATTTACCCTGGTAGTCCAGCGAGGAGATTTCTAAGGAGGGAAACTGCCATAATTTGCACATATAATGAACTTTAGAATCGTAGAATGCTTGGGTTTTGAATGGACCTTAAAGCTCATCTTGTCCTAACCCACCTGCCCGTGGAAGGGACACCTTCCACTATCCCAGGTTGCTCCAAGCCCCATCCAGCCTGGCTTGGACACCTCCAGGGATGGGGCAGCCACATCTTCTCTGGGCAACCTGTGCCACCTCTCAGCACCATTCTGGGTCCGTGGTGAGTGGCTGTGGCAAACTTTGACCAACAAAGATGACCAGCAGATGGGTTTAGGGCATCTGAACACCTCCAGTCCATTTAATGGGCATTATCCCATTGTTGCTACCAAAGGCTCACGTTCACCCTATTGCCTGGGCTAGGTGTGAGCAGTTGTAGCTCATCCTGCTTTTCCTGGGCCAAGCACCACCCTGCTCTTGGTGAACAACTCCTGCCACTCAGGCAGACTGGCTTGGAGCTGGTTCTGTCATGTCTCCATTCGTCTGCCATCTGCCACCTACACCAAACCTCCCCTTGGCCCCAGCCCAGGGCTCTTGCAGGCTTTGCAGATGCTCAAGCACCCCAGTGGCTGCAGGATGGGAGTTTAAATAAAACAGAGCATTGATGTGGAGATGAAATTAATTAATGTCCCTGCTATTAAATTACTGTCTCTAAGGGAAGACTTTTATTTTGCCTCTCAGATGTCAGTGTTTCATTAGGGGAAAAAACATGAGGTCTGAGAGCTCAAGCTTTGAAACACTTTATCAGGTTTATTTATAAGTAAGAGTTGCATCATTTTTCTTGTGACTTTAGGAGAATACAGAGTTTAGCCCTCTATTTTTTATGTAGAGAATTGCTGAGAAAAACCTGTTCCTGTGAACCCCTAAGTTGCAACCCATTTTTTAAAGATCAGCCCCTGACATTCTATACAGATCAGCAGCTGAACACCTCAGTGGGGCAGCCATTCTTTTACCCACTCATTTATTTCCAAAAATGTATGGGCAAAGCTGCACACATCAGCTGGTGACCCTTCCCTGTGTTCTGGCCTTACCTTGCTTCATATGAGAAGTGATTTGCTTTGATTTTGTGAGTCTGGAGATTTGTATGTTCCTTATTTAGGGATATAATAAGAAGTGGAGCATGGAGGTGAGAAGTGAGGCAGTATTTAGGAAAAAGACACTGGAATATGACTGGGAAACCTAAGGGAGAGTTGCAGGCAGAGACAAAGGGGTCCACAATTTTTACTGGGTACCTGCTGCCCACTGCCCGTCCTGCTGGCATTGGCAAACTTCTGTAGCTTGGCACTGCTGAACTGAATCGAAAAACAGCCTTTTGTGGGAGTGGAAAGGTCAGGGTAGAGGTGCTGTGGTCAGGAAGTACAGCAGCTGCCCATACAACTGCTACCTGCAGCCAGAGCTGTCACTTTCTCACTATCAGGAGCATTTAAATAAATAAATAACCTCACAGTAGACATCTCTATTTTTTTTGTATGAGTTAGAAGAAAAAAAATGTACCTGGAGAGTATGTATAATTTATTCAGAAATATAAGAATGGTGAATATCTGCAAAGAATGAAAAAAATTCCCAGTCCTTGGGGTTATTTGATCTGCTAATTATCCGTACTTCAGAACCCATTATTCACACTTTCCTGCTTTCCTCCAAGAAATCTATTTGGCAGACATCTCTATATATTTTTATAGCTTTCTGTAAGATCAGCAGGAACAAAACAGAAGAAAAATTGGAGTTGTAAACCATTAATAAAATGCCAACGTACAACAGTCTTCTTTGTTTGATGTTTGCCAGTAAGCACATCGAGGCAGAGACCTCTGCTATGTCGATATCCTGAAAGATGAAAAAATAAATAAGTTTTTCAGACTTGCCTTTGCTTGGTGAAACAACCAAGGGCAAACTGCAGCTCCGTTTGGAGCATGTTTGGCACGGGCAGCAGTGGTGACTCACGTATATTAACAGCAGCAGGGTTTTGGATCTCCTGCACCTTGCTACCACAATGCCAAGCTATTCATCAGCACAAACACTGTCCTGCACACTCTCCTCCAAAAAAAAGCTCAAACTAAGGAGGCCTTGGGAGCTCTAATTTATGCCAGGCTTGGTCCAACACTTGCTGGAAAGACTGTCTTTGACTGAAAAGAGCTGTGGGACTACCTAAAATGGCCCAGTGCGGGTGGCAATCAGTCCCCAACCTATGAATCCCATTTTACACCCTGAACATTTTGCAGCATCACGGAGAAGGTCACCTTTGGGATGCAACACTGCTGGTGGAACAAGACAGTGCTGCTTTCTGAGAGAGAGATCACAGCCATGATGGGGCTTTACAGGGATGGAGGTTTGCTGGCTGAGAGACAAGGGGTCTATATATGTCCCAGCTTCTTTTTTGGACACATTCTTGGGCAGATTTCTTTTTGACATTAATGAATTCATGTTGAGATGGCTTCTTTGCTGTTGTAATGCACCTCTCCTGATTGCACCTCGACTCCTTCTTATGGATGTGGCTGCTCTGTTTTCCCCTGGGAACCTCCAGATGTGTCATGGTTGGAACTACATTCTTGCAATCAAAATGAAGGAAAAGCTCTTGATGTCCTTCAGAAAGGAGCACAGATCTCTCTCGGGTACCACCAGCTTGTGCTGAAGTTGAGAGTAGAAGCAAGCGGTCAGATTCGCAGGGGAAGGCTGAGGGAGTTTGATGTTTGAATTGAGGCACTGTCTCATCCTTCTGTGGGGTTGTCTCTGGACCTACACATCTCTGCTCCTTCTCCTCCAGTGCTGCGGATCTGCAGACATCCTTGGACTCCTGCAGGAGCAGGAATTAGGAAAAGAAATGGGCAGATTTATTTTATTTGGTGCCCTCTCAGTGAGCGCCTAGAGCAGGGTGCCACTTGTCTTGCCCTGGTTATGGTCATGTTGTAGGGAAAGTGTTAAAAATGCAGCAGCTGCTATTTGTTCTTGAAAAACACAGGATCTTCCCTCAGGATAAACATTTCCAAAATACGCGGCCTCTGTGACAGCTACAGGCCAAAGAAGGGCTGAAATGATACACACAGGGTTAGAATTGACCTTCACCAGACTGGATTTCACTCCCTGAGCTAGAGAATGGTTTGTTAGAATGGGATTTCTATCTCCTCTATACACTGGCAAATAACGTCTTGTGTGTTTGGATCTATATTTTCTGAGTGATTCACCTAAACTCTGAACTCTGGAGGCAGATGAGCACAGGAGTCTGGTGATAGCTGCAGAAAGTATTTCAGACCCTGTAACAGGCAAGAGGAGAATAACAGAACTTTGGCTGGCTCTTGGTAGAAAGTGGGGTGATATTATCAAAGGGCATCTCTGCAAATACTGTATTTTATGTCGTGTCTTCTGCAGGACAGAAGACCAGTTAGAAGTGATTTTCGTAGGTATCAAGTGAGAACAAAACAAAATCACATTTTGAGGGACATAGAGGAAAATGATCCCTAGCTAGAGGTGCTGGTTTGAATTTATGGGTGGATGAGCTTTAAAGGATCATGCTGAAAGATCACTGTCCAAGAAGATGAGGTTTAGATCACAGGATTTTCTTTTTTCTTCATTTTCCTACATTTTCTCTGGATGTTAGTGCTCTTCCAGGAACAGATATATTTGATGGGGGCAAGTGTACATTTTGAGGGGGCAGGTTTGTCATCCCCCAAGGCAGCAAATCTGTCAAGGCTCGCATGTCAGGCTGTCAGGCCACTGAGCCTTCTTCTTTCCAGCCACATTTGAGACAGGTTGAATCTGATGAGGCGAGTTGTGTGCCCAAGACACAAATCCTCATCCAAGAAGCAGGGAGCCAGTCTGGGGAAAAGCAGGGAGCCAGTCTAGGGAAAAACAGGCATTTGAAAAACAAAGGTAGGGAAGTGGAAAACTGAGCTGTCTTATGTTGCAAATGCGACTTTCCATGTCAGTGACCAGAGTGCAAGTCACTCAGGTCTGGTTATTTGAAGGACAGGATGAACAGCCAGAACACAGCAGAGCCTTCCCGGGTTTCCCAAGCCTACCTCCAGTTCATGCAGGGTGAAACAGGGGACAAAAGGAAT
This sequence comes from Oreocharis arfaki, assembly GCA_013398015.1. Lineage (NCBI taxonomy): Eukaryota > Metazoa > Chordata > Aves > Passeriformes > Paramythiidae > Oreocharis > Oreocharis arfaki. Next base: position 167,596 of record VZRR01002754.1, read on the forward strand.
GTCCTGACTCTGGGTGATGATGTTGTGTTGTTTATTTTAATGTAGGTCAGAAAGTCGCGCTGGGACTGTGGTAGGGAATTGCACTTTGCATGGGGTCATGATGTAAAACCAGGGAACAACTGACCCCAAACTGTGTGTCTCTTTTCGTGCCAGCTGGCCAGGGCCTGCCAGCCTGCTGCAGCTCAGCTCACACCCTCATAAAACAGTGGATAAACCCCACCACTAATCTGACCTTTCTATAAACCTGCTGTGCTGTGTTAAATCAGTTGAGCCTCTGGCCCAATCAATTTTAAATGCCACTGTTTGCCAACCTTGCATTGTTCCCACAAACCGAGTGTGTTAAGAGAGGATAATTAGGGAGAACACAGTAATTAATACTGCTGATAATAACCCCGAGGTATAATTTAGCTGCCTGACTTAGACTGAATTCCCTGTGCTGGAGGAGGAAAAGGCACCTGCTGAAGTCTCTCACAGCAGCTTAGCTCTCCACAGGAGGCAGTCGCACGCCGAGCACACAGAAGCCACTGAGGTCTCTCCTGAGCCACTAATGATTGCCTTGCAGACAGCGATGGCATGTCACTATTGATTATTTTCCTATTATAAACTCCTTCCTCTTCTCCCTTTTTGCTATGATCTGTTGGGTAAACACAGGAAACAAGTAAGAGCAGCTGAGGTTTGCAGTTATGAAGTGTTTGGAGGAGGAGGAGGAGGGGAAGCACTGGTTCAGCAGGCAGTTTTGTTCTAAGAAAGTGGCTAATGCTGAAAGAACAGTCCAAAGGGATGTGGTGGTACCAGGATAAAAATCATCCTTCAGTCCTATGCAGACTTTTCTGCACAGACATTACAAGAGGCGTATTTTAGCATTGACTGCTGTCTTGAGCATGCTGCAGTGGGAATTTTATGTGCAAGTCCATGGTCAAGGCTATTTGTTTTTTCATGCTCTAGTCACTCCAAGTGTTTTATGGCTTTCTTTTACCCAGAGATCCTTAGAAGGTCTCTGTGGCCTCCTATTGGCTGTGGCAGGGTTGAACGTGGGAGAGATGAAGCTTCTTTCCTACCTTCTGGTTACTACTGGCTCCACATATGGAAGTCCCACATCACTGGATACCCCCAGATGGGTGTCTAGCTGCTCTCTGCAGTACTTTTCCAAGGTATTTCCCATCATTTAGTCCAGAGCCAGCATTAATTTTGTGCAGTGCAAAGTCCTCTCGTTGCCTACAGCTTTTGCCCCAGTTCTAGTTAGATTGCAGTGTATTCACTTTTGGTTCAGTTTGGTGAGGGGGTGCAGTCATTGATACCATTCCTGTGCCTTGGCTTTTGTTAATGAAAGCAGTTCCTGAAAATGCCCAGAATTGTGTTTTCCTGCTACTAATTTCTTCAGCAGCTTGAGGGAACTGGTGTGCTTCTGCTCATCTAAATGAAACTCTAGTTAAAGATATGCAATGGAAGGTCACGCTTTTTCTTCTGGGTTTTTTGGGTTTTTTTGCATGTGGTATTTGAACTTTCATTTCCTCAACCTCATTCCTTGCATGATAAGTTAATGTTTTATTCAGGACACTGAAGTGCACTCAGGAGACACGAGTCATTCTAGTGACCTCCTCTGTGACCTTGAACAAATGTTTTCTCTCCCTGGGTCTGCTCTTTCCCAAGGGTTTTAAAACCAACTAATTGTCACTGATGTCTATTACCAGCTTTTAGTTTTGGACCCATCCTTCCTAGTGTCCTGACAGTGGCACATCTTACCCTGGAGCTGTGTAGAAGTTGGACATCCAGTCTGTACTAATTGTCCAATCTCCAAAGAATGATTTAGTCAATCCCGAAATAGCTTTCTGAAGAAGGTGTGGTGATTCATTCTCCTGTCTTCCCCTTTCTCTGCTCACTGAGAATAGCAGAAGCCTGGATGTCTAATGGAACAGGAGATCTCATTATTTAGAGATGTAAATATAGTAAGAGGGAATTCACCACAAAGTCACAAAATGCAAATGTGAGAGTTTTGTCAGTAAAACCTCTGCTTTTTCTCTTTGTTGTGAATTATTGTTTTTTGGTTTGATGTGGTTTTGGGTGTTTTTTTTTGTTTTGTGTTTGTTATATGCACCTTCATTCAGCAACAATTAACAACCTTTCCTGGTGCAAAGATGTCAGGTTCTGTAAGTCAGCATGACAGAGAAAAGGAATGGAGAACGCTTGTGAGAGGAGAAAAGAAATTTTAAAAAAGAAGAACCTGTTACAGCTGTATTACAAATGCTATCAGTGTTTATCAGGGAAATAAGACAATAATCATTGGGTCCTGAGAGGATAACTAACCTCATTCCTGCCTTATTAGTGCTGGCTTTTTGTGGGGAGAAGGTGCTTCAAGCTTGATTTGTCAGTCAGTGCATTGTACTAACTCTTGTCTTCTATGATGGTTAGCAGGAGTTCAGAGATTGGTTTTTATTTTCTTTTCTTTCTTGTTTTCCCTTCCTCTCCTGACTGTCAGGGTGAATTTGTATCTTCTGGCAATGTTGGGGAGGTCGGAAAGATGTCAAAAAGAGGATGGAAAACGCATTTTAAAGTGAGCTGTTAGGAATTGCTTTGACATTTCTGACAAAGGGAAAGGTTACTGCACACAACTCTTCAGCTCCTATCTTCTTATTGCTTTTCTTGTCAATCACAAGAGGAGGCAGAGGAATTCCCTATCATCACTGGCTTGTCCCGTGCCCACGGCTGGTCTGGCAGGTAGATTTGGCTTGGTATGCAGGCACTAATCACGCTCTGCAGGGTGTGATTACCACCTGGGGACATCTGTTCTTACCAGGGTCCCCTGGGTTTCTGCTAAAGCAGAATGGGCAGTTCAGAGGGAGCCCTGGCCCCTCTCCCCATCATCTTTTTCACAAAAGTGACGAATGCCTGCTCATTCCCTCTGGTTCCTGCAAGGAGACCTTGATCCTCAAGTGAACTTTATTGACTGACTTGCTCCAGAAATTTAAAATCACAGATTTGGAGGCATCTGCATAACCCAGTGAACCTCTGCTGTTGATAGCAGACCGATAATGCTGACACCAAGTTTGGCACCCAGCGTCATTTGGCCTGGCTCACTCTCTGGTCACCTGCTTGGGAAGAGGGAAGGAGAAATTAAGACACAAAATTTAAAGACAACCCACAAATGGTCATGCCAGAACAGAAGGGAGATATGTTCAGGAAGGAGCTTTACTGGAGAAAAGATAAAGCTCTAAGTGCAGAAATATTTTACTGTTTGTGCTTTAAATTGCAAATGAGCTGAGCCTGAGACAAGGGAAATCAACATGCATGAGCTTGTACTTTAACTAATAGTTGCTTGCACCGTGTTTGTATTCCTGGACAAGTCAGGGACAGGAAAAAATAGAAGAATCTTTGCCAGTTCAGTTCATTATGAAGAGCAATAACTAGTTCTAAATAGCCCTTTATTTCTTCTCCAATCTTATTATAGGACTGGATTAATAGCTTCAGTTTCCTGGTGTGTAATAGGAAAGATTCAAGCACTCTCAATATTTTGATAAAAATATGCAAACTTGATTGTTTTTCTGAAAGCAACTGAAAACATAAACTTATTTGAGGAAACTCTCAAGTGTCTTTTCTTCAGCTGAGCATTAACATTTTCTGAGGCAAATGCACCAAACAAGTTTCATTAATTCTTTCTCTTCTACCCAATTCTTTCTGATTGGGTGGGTGGGAGGAGGGCAAATCTCCTTTGAGCTTTCACCTCTTCCTCTGATTTGCAGCCCTTGGCTTTGCTTTTTGCCTTTCTGGACTTAAACCAAAGGCAGCACTTGTAGGGGCCCTGAGAAGCCTTTAATGTCGGAGCTTTTCTTGGCAGCCAGAAGAGCACGATTGCAAAGCACAAAAGAAGAGCCTTATTTAGCAAGTGGTTGTTGCTCTCCAAGTTGATGAAACAATTAGCTGGAGATGATGCCCTGGTGCCATTCTGCTCTTTTAATAGCACCACGATGTTCCTTTGCCAAGACGAGTCTCTTTGTAGGTTTAATAAACCATGTGAAACCACACACAACACACCTCACGTTGGACTCTTCAGGCCTTGTAGAGGGAAGATTTAGCTGGCCAAGGGGAACATGATCCTCCTGGAGGAGCAAACTGATCTCCCAACAAGAATACTTTCTGCCTGTGAAAGCAATTAATAAAAGCTGGAGCGAATCTCCTTTTACAAATGTCTGTAGCAGCCAGAGAGGAGCTGCTGTAGCAGACGCTGGCCTCGTCCCCCCATGCTGGTACAAGCTGAGCTCTGTGATGTCTGGTGAGGGTAAGGGTGAGAGCTGAGCTGAGCCACACAAGATGACAGTTTTCCATATTCCTGACAGCCTCTATTAAGCCATACACGGAGATTGATGAAAAGCTCCTCTGCAAAGTGGTGCTGCCACAGATCAGAGCAGTTCAAGCAGCTGTTGGGTTAGAGCACCATCCTTATTTATTTCCTGGTGACTCTTTTCCACCACTTTCTCTGGAAGCAGATAGTGTTGTTTGCCTGGCTGCAAGCTGAGCTTGATGCTAAATCTGCTGGAAATGCTGAGCAGCGGATGCCTCTTTACCTTCTGTGCAATTGCATATGGATTGGTTCCTGCAAGAGTTTCTGATAAACATTTTGATGGCCCTGTTTTTTCAGCCACATAGGAAAGTGATCATAAAAAGGAAAAGAAAAAAAAAATCCCAGAGGAAAGGAGATTAAAATTATCAGTGATCTCAATTCCCTGTGTTTCAGTTAAAAAACATTTTTAACACTGTCTTCAGTGCATATATTCTGTCTGTGCTCCCCTCTCTTGACAGGTCCCCAAATCATATTCTCTGCCATTCATTATGTGCAATGGAATAAAACATTTATTCCAAGTCATGTTTTATTCCTGGGAAAATATCTATTTCTGCAAGCTCCAGACATCTTTTTAACTATTAGCACTTCCCTTCGTGGCCCTGGGCTCCCTGCCCAGAAGATGAGTCCTGCAGGTCTTGGTGGGATGTGTCACCATGCACTGCAGCCCTGGTGGGACAGGCACAGGTTTTGCAGCCTCTCATGGTTGCAGATAACACAGCCTGGCTTTGAAAATCTAGCTGCAACATTTTTGGTGTTTCTTGTAATCCCTCTCTGTGTTGCTGTGACAGGAATCCTGCAGCCTGTGCAAGGAGAGGTACATTATATTTTGCTGAAGTCCACAGAATTTTCTTTTTTAATTTAATGAGCTTTCGGTCAGCACCTGGATTTTATTTTAGGAATAGAACTAATGGCAATGCAGCACCCTTTTCCTGAAATATCTACTGTCCTGTGACCAGAGTACTCTGGGATTCACCCTTATTCCAAAGTGAGGAAGCTATGGCACAAAGGGGCATACAATTATTTAATGGGCAGCAGGAAGCTGGATGTTCTGACTCCAGCTCTTCCCTGCCTGCTTGACCAAGCTGCCTTTTAACTCCCGTTAACTTAACCCAACCATTAGCTGTGCAGTCTGTGAAAATGAGCATCCTCTGATTTACCCTGTGCAAATGAAGCAGTGGGGCTCCCTTCCAGCAGCCCTTTGCCCCTGACAGCCAGCCAAAACCTCAACTCACCTGAAGATAAAACAAAGTGCTGAAGGCAGAGGGGAGTGCAAAAACACAGGAAATTCAGGTTTTCAGCTTTACAGCCTGTCCCCTGCCCACTTCTGTTATTGGCACCTTCAATAAATCAGCTCAGCAAAGGTGCAGGCGGAGAAAGATTCACTGTGGCTCGGTGACAGCTTTTCTGTTCAGAGCCTACAAATCACCCAGGGAGCTTTGTTTCCTGCCTGGAGGTGCCTCTCAAGGCTCTGCTCTCTGTGGTGCTCCTTGCACTACCTGTGGGCACACGGGAGATCTGCTTCACCCGGTGCTTGTCCCTGGCAGAGAACGGCGTTTCATTGCATAAAGGGAACGCCATGGAGTCATGGCTGTGACAGGGTTATTTATGAACAGCACACTCAACAAGCAGCAGTCCAGCCTGGATTCTGTGGTTTCCTTTTTGCACATAGGACCCAGCCCCACTGTCCTCTTCTGGCCCCATCTCCCATGGGATGTGCCCACCACAGAAGGGACAGAACTTGCTGAGCCAAGAGCCGGCGCTCAGAGTAAGCAAGAGCTTAGTTTGGCTCTGGCTCTTCACAAAACCTGTGAGAATGTTGCAAGCATCACAACTCTGAACCCTGCAACAAATTTGGCTGAAAATGGCCAATGCTTTTAGGAGTTATTAGGAAGGATAGTCTGTATGCTCTGTTAAGCCTTGTTTCCTGAGGAATCCAGGCTAAAATATTGCTTAGATCTCTTAAGGCAGTTATGCCCAAGCGCACACGCTACTTTAAATCAGAAAGCATGAAAGCAAATTAAGGTTTTAAATCACCAGAGGTCAATTACCAAGTGGCTACTGCAACCTGTTATCTTTGCTGAACTACTGTGCAGGCATGAACATCTAAATCAGTGCTGTTTAACCCAGAGCTCTCAAAACAGGGCTTTCTCGGGGCTGCTGAATCTCACTGCTCTGCAATCATCTTGCTTTCAAACTGCTGTAGGAACAATAGAAAACAAAATCTCTGTTAGTAAGGCTCAAGTGTAGCTCTTAACCATCCTCAGTCACCCAAGTAGTAGCTCTAACCTGACTTGACTTTCTTATAAGTATTCACTAAGTTGCTTCAATTCTTAGAATACTCTGTATATTTTAAATCTCCCAGCATCTGTAATTCAGAATACCTTCGAAATATCTTTGCCACCTTTCATTCCCGCTGCTTTCGTGGCAGGAACTATTTCTTCCTTTACTGAAAACCAGCTGTCACTGGTTTGAACTGGGGTATTAGCCCAGCAATTTTAGGGTTCTGTATTGACTAGAGCTACAATGAAGTCAGAGTAGAAGTGCGATTATTTGTGATTTGATTATGAAGCAGTTGAATTTTCCAAAGCAGAAGGGACTTAAAGTTTCTGTTTTCATAACTCTGGATGTTATGGCTTTGGGCTTTTCTGATCTACAGTGGACAATTGTTCCCATAACTAGAATTGTCTCAATTTATTTCCTAAAGGGAAGAATCCATCCAAAATTAGTATTGTCAGCAGTAAAAGAGCTAACTTTTGGGAAGAAGACAGCATATGCTATAAAAAACCATGACCCCACAAACACAATTTTCCCCTATAGACTGGTAATGACTCATTTCAGTGTTGAAAACATAATTGAATTGCTCCTTGCAGCAATTAGGAGACTCTGTCGATGTGCAACTACTTAATTGTGTTTTCATACTGCGGACTTTCGGTGGCAAGCTGACTGCACCATTCTGGTGCTGAAATTATTGGTCTTTGCTCCTTGTTTTTTCCTGAACTCTATCCTGAACAAGAACTCAGAGATGGGAGAGTGGTGGGGGTTTTGCTGACTACAGGCCAGGGTCTTTCTCAGCTGGCTGAACTGGTCACTGCCCCATGGCTGGTTCAACCTTTAGCAGCTCATGGTGCTGACCTGTGCTTGCCCCCTGCCCCCACCACTCAAGGTAAGGATGGGGAGCTCTGGGTTAAACTGCTTGTGCTAATCCATTTGTTGTGTCTCCAGGGGATTAGGGAGCAGTCACACACACACGGCTTTGGTAAAACTCAGACATTAAGAGAAGGGGAAGTGATATATGTTGGGGCAGGAAGTACTATCTGAAAGTGGCCTGGACTCACCATCTGTGTCAAAGCAAACAGAATGGCTAGGGAAAAAAGAAAAAGAAATATTAGCTTCTGTCCATCCCTGACAGCCAAATGCATAGGCACCCTCAGTCCCCATGGAATGTGGTGTATGCGTCTGGCTTAAACAAAACCACAAGTCCCAACAGGGCCAGATACTAAAATAGCAAGGGCAGACTTTGCCTGGTTAGAGTGGCCTGGAGTTGCCTCTCTTGTGCAAGGAAATTCCTGTTCAACAAGGAGGCTTTTTATATGCTCATCCTTAGAGAGAAAGAAAGAAAGAAGCGTGTTTGTTTCTGTGCTGAGGGGAGTCTCAGAGATATCCAAGTGGCTGCTGGAAGGTGTGAGGTACCCAGGGAAAGAAAGCTGTGCCCAGGAACATCAGGATTCCTTGTTAAGGGATTATGTAGGGAAAAGCCAGCAGGTCTCTCTGCTGCTCTGGCTGCCTGCCACATTTCCAAGCACGAGCCAGCTCTGTCTGGGCAGCTGGATCTGCTTGAGGACTCTGCCAATGACAAGGCAGCCAACTTGTGAGAGTGAGAGGTGGTCAAGCTGTCAGAAACCACCTCTTGGAGCTGCTGTGGAGGGGACACAAATGCAATTCCCTTGCTCTGGCCAAGACCAGCACCCTGGGCAAAAAAGCACCTCTACCTGCCCATCAGCCTTTGTGATTTGATATGGGCAAGTGGATGCAGAGCTTTGATGATAAAATCTGGTGTTTTGGGAAGGCTTCAATTTCTTATTGCATTCATGTAGCGTACTTTCACTTCAGAGCTGCAAAATTATCATTTTATCTCGAGTCCTATTGCCAGCCAGCTGCAGCAGTTGTTAGCACAGTCAACCTGTAGCATCCCAGTTGAGCACATTACAAAGCCATCAAATAATTTGATTTGGCTGCTGAAACATCCGAGTGAATAAGCTCTATGCTCCAAACCGGGAACTTTGGTGCTGGATCAGAGTGTCTTCAAATCCCGAAGAGAGTTCAGATCCAGGACTGCTCCCAGGCCGGATTGTTCCACAGCAGGATCTTGGATACATCTCTGAAACTTCTTCCATTAACAAAGATGAGTCAAGTGGGTCATTTTTGCAGCAAATGTCTTGTCTGAGTCAGAAGTTAAAACATTGTGTTAGTGAAATACGAAATTTCTCATGATGATATACTGTTATTTTTGCAAGAATTGCTTTGTTGTCATTAGAAAAAAAGGTAATTCTACTCAAAATGGGAAGACTTGTCTGGTCTTGGCTAATTAGCACTGATAAATGGATTTGGAGAATGAAGTCAAGTTAGGAATTTCTGCTGTCTGGCAACTTCATGTTCATTATGAAAGTCTAGCAGGGGTTTCAGTCATGCTGCTTCGCACTTGGAAGCAGTTTAGCTCAGCTCGAGACAGTGTGAGGACAGTCACAAATGCCAGGAAATATATCTGTGATGCCACCAGAGAGAGGAGAAGATCTAAGGTGTAGTAATAAGAGCTGGGAGCCAGATAAGCCCATAAACAGCTCAAAGGAAGTCAAAAGTGGCATCTCTCTCCCTTGTAACTGGTGAAAAGAGAAGGAAGACCATCCAGCTTAGTTGTAACAAGAGAACTGGGAATGTTTGAAGGATGTGTTTTGGGGACCCTTAGGGGTATCAGGTGCTGTGGGGATCTGCTGGAGCTGCTGTCCCACCACGGCAGGGCTGGTGGTGAGGGCTAAAACCCAGAACTGGCATGCTGAGGGGTCTCTCCAGGGTTGTGGGGTGTCAGAGGGCACTTTGGGTTTCACTGGCACCCCAGGGGGGTGTGTCATGTGTCACTGTGTGTGTCACACTTCAGCTGTCGGGGCTGTCAGGGCCTGCTGGGAGGTGTCACAGGTTGTGTTTCTCCTGTGGCTGCATAAATCCTATTTCTGAATGATTCTGGATGATTCACTATCCACAGGTACTTCCCCAAAACCAAATTCTCTTGTAAACTCCTGGGATTTTCTATAAAATGAGAAAAAACAATCATTGAAGAGAAGAGGTATTTCCCATAGAAGTATTTTGATTTTTTCCCTGTGTCTGAGCATGGGAAGCAGCTGAGCATTCTCTTTCGTTCCTTCCTTCCATCCTTCCTTCCTTCCTTCCGGAAGGAAGGAATGGAAAAAGGAAGAGGAAGAGAAAGGGAAAGGGAAAGGAGAAAGGAAGAAGAAAGGGAAAGGGAAATGAAAACCCCCAAAGGTTCTGGGGTTTTTTGCTTTCCTCGCTTTAAACTAAAACCAACCAACTAAACCCCCAAAACACTAAAGCAATTAATTTTGGTAAATACACCAATTCGCCATTTGGAAAAACAATTCTGAAACGGCTTGGTTTTAAAGCACTAAAATTAGTCCAGTTGGCATTTAATGAGTTTTCTTCAGCAGAAACGACTCCTGTCACACCCCTGAACAGCCCCTGCTCCTGCACTAGTGGAAGCTGGGAGCAAGGTTAGAAAAAAACTATTTACCTGCAAAAAAGTACTTACTCCAAAGCAGCCTGGTCTAATCCTAGGCCTTTGTGTCTTCTGGCTCTGTTTCTGCTGGTAATTGTGCTATTAATGGGATTGGACAGGAAAAAAAGAGGGGTTTTTTTTCACAGTATGAATGTGTGTTTCAAGTTTTGTGCTTCAAAATGCCGTCCCCCTCCTTTCAAGGGGCCGAGCTTTGTTTCAGACCAAGACCTGAAATAAAATGCCGTGCTTTGCTTTGGGAAGCTGTGTTGGTTGCTGGTATTTTCAAACCATCAATGAACCACATATTGGGTTGTTCAGAGAGTACTAATTGATATTCAATCACCACAAATGGGGAAACTGAGGCAGAGATGGTCTTCCCCTCCCCAAAGTTTGGTGCCAGAGCTGGCAGTGGGACCCAGTTCCCTTTGGTACAACTCACTGTCTAACTGGAGCCCTAAGCAATTCCTAGGGAGAGCAAATATTGCCTTTTCATGGGTTGTTGAGACAAGGCTGAGCACAGGGCTCCAAAATCCTGGATGCAGTTCTGAAACTGGAAATCAGGGGAAAAGAAAACCCCAAACAATTAAAGAAACAAGGCTCCTGGGAAGCAGGAATGGCAGCTGAGCCAGGCCCAGCAGATCCATCCTGTGTCTCCAAGCCCTGCCTGTGGCATCCTGGTCCTCTCTCAGGTGTGCAGGTCTGGGCAGGAGGATCCCCTTGCAGCAGTGGGATGCTGATTCCTTTCTCATTGCCGGATCCCTGATAGCGTGGGTTAATTGAATGGACATATTTCATTAAACAAAGCCTTCGCCATCTGTTCCATCCCAATTAGAAATGCAGAAAAGAACATATTTCTCAATGACAATGGCAAGGAGGGGGAAAAGATATCAGTGGTTTCAAATCATGTAAAATCTTTCTGCAAGACAGACTCACAGATGGGAAGTTCAGGTTTTTTTCTTGTGCCAGGCTCCCAGGTCTTTAATTTCCCTCCTTGAGACACCAGTTTGTCTGGGTGGGAACTTCTGCAGTGTTGTCCCTCACACGATTTGGGAAGGGGATGGGGGTGGGGGTTCGGTTTGCCCTGCTCATTCCTGGGACCAAGGCAACAAGGAAAGAGCTCTCTGTGAATTGTTATCTTGTTTTACCTTCCCGGTGTTGGAAATTGCACATTGATGCTGTGCTGAGTCACCACCTCTTCCTGAGGGAAGTGAACTTCCAAGCTGAACTGAGGTACTGAGCAAAAGAACTCTTAGTTATTCAATTGCAAGTAACAGCGATATACAGACAGGAAAAAGTTATTCGCTGAAATTAAAGACCCAGTGGTGTGAACCAGTTTCTGTCCATGTCTCGTGTGTCTGGCTAAGAATGTGTTTGGTTTCTGCTCCATCCATTTGCTGGGTACGTCGGGAAGCAGCAGTTATCTTCTGGGGGAGGCAAGAGGGGGGTGCAGAAGCAAATGCCTGACGTTGTCCTTGGAAATGATTTCCAAACCAAGAGGCAGGTCTGCTCTGACCTTTAGGAGGCAGAGCTGATTTGTTTTATTGCTGTGGTGTGTTTTATCTTTATGTTCCCATTAATCATTTTCATTCAAATGAAACCTGCAAGCACGTAATGTGCAGAACTCGTTTCATCAAGTCCTTGTGTGTGTGTGTGTGTTTGTGTTCCTTTAAAAAAATACCGCAGCCAATTCTGTTAAATTATTAGCCCTGTAATTCTCAAATTTACTGTCACCCTCAGGTAAAATTGCTGCTGCAACTAAATAAAACCCCTGGAAATGAATTGCAGCTCTTGACAGCCCTTAAGCCCTCGAGGCATTTAAATTCTGGATTTAGCGCGGGATTATTACTTCAGTGCAGCAGTTAGCGGCGTCTTTAGTAGGGCTGCCAGCCGCAGTCAGTCCTGATTGCACCGCTGCCGCCACGGCCCCTTCTGTTCCGCACGGCTCATGTGAGCGTGGGACCGAGCATCCCGCGCTGCTCCCGGAGCCGCTGCAGGCTCGCAGCCGGAATTATTCCGCATCTCGCTCCTGCTGCACCGTCCAAGCCCCTCATTTCCCAGCTACAGCCGCCTTGGCAAAAATTCCAGTGCCTTCTTCTGCTCGTTTGCTGGTGGCGTTGCTTTCCTGATGGCAGTAGCTCCACAGGAGGGGTCATTTTGCTGTTTTTTAATGGCTTCAAACTCTCTTTATTGCTGAAGCCAGCGTGTCCACCTGCTGAAGGGGCTGTGCACGGCTCAGTGACACGGCTGTGGCTGTGCAGCCAGCGGTGCATGGGGTGGCAGGAGGAGCTGGGGACCTGCTGGATCAGGTCCTGCTCCCACATACTCAGAGATGCTGGAGCAGGAGAGTGAAACCAGCCAAGGAAGTTGAAGCTGTGCAGAGCGTCAGCAGGGATAGGTCCTTTTCCTCTTTATTCGTGTTATGGCCTGGTGGCAGCCTGAGTTATACCCTCTCCTTTTGAGACTTGCATCTTGGGCTACTGTCCTTCTGCAAAGACAGTGTCAAAGCCTTTCCTGTGCCAGGAGAGGAGGGAGCACACCCTGGGCAGCAGTGCCTGAGGCATGAGATTGTGTCTGGGGCAGGGATTCAAGCTTGGGCAACCAGAGGAAGTACAGCCAATCAGAAGGTTTACCCCTGGAGATAAATATGTCATGGTAGCAAGGCTTATTGATAATATCTGAGGCCTTGGCAGGCAGTTCTGGGTTCTGATGTTTAGCAGGAGGTCACCAGCAGAAAGACAGAAGACAAACATCACCATGCTCTCTATTTTGTAGTGTCTCTGAAGGAGATCCTAACCCGTGGCAGTGTTAGTCCTGATTAAATACCCTGTGTGAATACTGATGAATTAATGAGTGCTTGAACTCAGAGAGAGCTTCTGGCCAGCTTCTGCTGATCCCACCCCAGACAGTTTCGGTCTTGATGTCTGAGCAATTTAAGTATTTTAAGCTCAGGGTGATCCTTTTCCCCTCCTAACATCCCAGCTTTGAGAGATTTGAAGACACCATCAGCCTTTGGAAGAAGGAAAAACAAGTCTGACTCTATCCAGAGCCAGTTACAGCAGAAAAGAGCCCAAACAGACTTCTCTCACTTGCTATTTGTGCTCAGCTCCTGATCACTGCAGCTGTGAGACATTTATAAACAGACCTAAAATACATCTGTGCTAATTGCTGACAACTTTGCTTGATGACCAAATCCCAAAGAAGACCAATATGGTGATGGTCTCCAAGCTCCTTAGAAGATGCCTGTTTCTCAGCCCACAGGCAATCTTGGCCAAGTCCATGGTGAAGAATCCGTAATTCAGACATTTAGTCTTGAGACACTGAATCACTGTGTGAGTTTTGCTTGTCCCTCACCCGGGCTCCCAGAGGAGAGGATGCAGAGGCAGGCGGTGCAGAGGGGCTGGTAGGGTGAGGGATGGGACCAGCTCTAGTCCAGAACAAAGTGATGACCATGGGCTTTGCAGCACTCCCAGTGTCACTGCCAGCTCACAGGGCAGCCGCAGGCTCGGGTGTGTCCGAGCTGGAGGTGGCAGCAGCCCTTTGAGCAGCACTGGGGAGAGGCAGGGGCAGGCAATGCCAGAGGAGAGCAGGGAATGGCAGCACTTGGCACTCTGGAAGGGTTTATGAGCTGGAGACCGGGGCTGCAGGAGAGTCAGCCAGGATTCAGTGCCGTGTCCAGGGTAATTACGCCCGGGGATCCTGTGCTGAGCACAGGCAGATCTGAGCCTGTGCACACAGATGTCTCTCCCCCACACTCCACTGAGCCGCGTAATGGAGAGCTGACTGTTTGTGACAATTTAGGGCTGTGCTCCGGCTGGAAGGTCAGTGTAAATTAAGATACCATGATGAGAATAGTGAGGACATAACTGATGGCCTTAGCATTTTCTAGCCAGGAATAAACAAATTCCCAAGTGTCACAAATTTACAGTGAGTGAAAAGAGTTCAGCCCTCTCCTCAGTGCACTGACAGGCACTAATGGGGTATTAGAGGCCAGCAAAAACAGCTTTTGCAAACCTTAAGCACAGAGCAGTGCTCAGACACTTTTCTGCTCTCGGGGTCTTGGGTAAGATGTGTGCCTACCTTGGGAGAAGGAATATCCTGCTGTGGGAGGCAAACAGGCTGTGTGCTTCGGCTGGAAGAATGAAAAATAAGGTTCTGTTAGTGTCCAGTGGCCTCAGAGAGCCAAACCAGTTGTGTCAGCTGTGGGCAGTTCCATCCTCTCCCTCAAACACCACTGAGCACATCTTCCCAGCTCTGGGCTGCGCTTCTGGGCACCAGTGTTGGAACGAATTGTGTTCTGGGACTCCCATCTCAGACGTGGACATTTGAGCAGCTACGATGGAGAGCACAGCAGGATGCAAAGAGAATCTGTCACAGCCTCAAGCCATGTTGTCTAGCTAGAGGAGGGAAGGAAGTCCTGGCATGTAGGACCTTCATGGTTGTTGGACAAGCGCTGGGCACAGCTGGCACTTGGCTCCGGGATGGGTTCAGAGTTTGCTGCTGCACGTTTGGGCTGTGATTATATCATAGAGCTGAGAGTAAAGGATAATTAATCTGCTGACTGACAGAGCTGGGGGAGAAAACCTGCCCCTTCTGGGCCCACTTCCAACCACAGGCATTACATGCCCTGCTCTGTGCAAATGGAAAGTTGCACGAACTCTTTGTGTGCCACCAAATCCCTGCTCAGGACTGAAAAGCTGCAAGCAGCTTTCCCCGCCTCTCCTGGTGAGGTTAAACAGAGAAAAGGGGTACCCTTTCCCTTCCCATCTTCCCAAGTTTAAAATCCAGATAGCTGCCACAGAGGCAGTGAAAAAAGAAGTATTTCCTCTGGTTGTATTCCTGTCCAGAAAATAAATCGTGTGTGCCTGCATGTATGTGCACACACACCCCCCCAAATGATGCATTTTAATTATCCTCATAAGGATGAGGAACGTGCATCTGGGCATGACTGTGAGCCAGGAACAATGCATTCATTTCCTCACCATTGCTTTATCCCTTTTGACCTTAATTTGAGTCCCTCCGAGCTGGATGGTTGCATCTGTCAGGGCGGCTGTGCCTTAACCTGCTGGGACCAAAAGCCTGACGCAGGGAATCTCTGTGCCATCCGTCTCTGCCTGCGGCCTGGCATTACCTGATGTTCTCCCAATCCCCCCCTTGCTGCCCCCACCCTCCTGTGCTTGGTGCATTCAGCCTGCATCTGCCCTAATTACTTCAAGCAGAGGCTGAGCAGGGGCGGTGCTGTCCCTGTCCCGGTGCTGCAGCCATTGGGGTGGGCAGGGAGGCAAATGAGGTGATTCCCATTAATTCCACCTCTGTCATTTCCCTGCCTGCAGCCTGGCTGATGAGCTTGTCAGCCCTCAAATGACAGCGGGACAGAAGGTCAGGTTTTGCTAACAATGCCCGAGGAGCTCGATCTGAGCAGCCTGGCCATGCTATTGTAGAAGGGCTCTGACTCAGTCTGCCTTTGCACAGCTCTGCTGCAAAACTTTTCCATCCTAGACAGAGCCTGTGTCCTGCAGATCTCCCCAGACTAATCTGTTAAATGATCCCCCCCTTTTAGTGAGTGTCACTTCAGCCATTCATCACAGTCTGAGGCTCTGCAGGCTGTTTCTGTTCAGGTGGAAAGGGATTGGGGTGAGGGGGTGCTGTCTGTGGAGCATGGGCAGAAGGTTGGTTCCTGAACCCTCTTGCTCAGGGGTGTCTGCATAGGTTTTTTTAAAAACAGCTCCAGGCAAGTACTCCCAGCGCCTGAAGGCATCTGGAGACTCCAGAACTGTGTGGTGGCTTGTGAGCCTGGGTTTATGGAGACTTGATGCAATGGGGTGACCCCACAACATGACCACATCATCTTCCTGTGACACCCACAAGAACAGCTGCCAAATTAGCCTTAGACTCTGCTGCTCTGTGTTTCCCCTTGGTGTTTGGTCTCTTCAGCCATGCCTAAGCTCAGTGCTTTTCTGCATCTGCTCCTCCCTTGCCTACCTCCTTCCTTCCTTCCTCTGCTGTCCCTCTCTCCAGAGCATGTCCTGGTTTACATCTCCTTGGCAGTGGGGAGGGACAAGAGCTGGTTGTTGTGTCCCATCCCTCCCTGATCTGCAGAGCTGCTTTTCATCCCTGGCTGATAGCGATCAGAACACCCCAAGCTGTAGCATCTCCCAGCCTGAGGGAAGACAATCCTGGGGTTCACCATAACCCACCCTAGGAAGAGATTCTCCCAAATCCCATGCGATTTCCAAGTGGCCACGATTTATCCTTCCTGGTGCTGCCATGGAGATCGTACCTTGTAGCATCCTTGCTCTTTCACTGTAGCACTCGTGGCCGAGTCCGGGCAGGGATGGCTTCCTAAGGCTGGATGGACCCTGCCATTTTTCTGGCTCTTTCCAAGCAGCACATCAGTGCTGACCCTGCCAGACTGCATCAGAACGAAAGAGCTGCGCCTCTTCTCGCTCCCTTGTTATTTATTTATTTGGAGGCGAGTGGCGGGAGCCTGGCGGGATCCAGCTCCCTCCTCGGGAGGCAGAGTTAGCAGAAGGTTTGCTCAGATGGTGCAGCGGGCAGATGGCTGCAGGAAACCCCCAGGGCAATGCTGACTAAAGAGCTCAAACTGCTCTGGGCTGCGGCCAGGAGGGAGGGAGGGATGGCCAGGAGGAGAGAGGGATGTGTGGGAAAGCAGAGAGCAGTACCCAGCCCATGCATGGTGTGCCTCCCAGCAGATTCCTGCCCTGCTAGCGGCGTGGTCCATATCGGCGCTGGAAGGAGATGCAGGGACCATCTGGTCAGTGCTGCTGCTCTCTTTGGCAGGAGGGGGTCTGGGAGTGGTGGCTGGGGCTGCTGGTAGACCACGAGTGGCTCTGCCTGGCCTGGCTGGCTCAGCAGGAAAACTGAGCTGGAAAAGCCATGAATGTGTCTCCCTGCTGGGAAGGGAGTGAGTCATAGCAAGGATGGAGATGAGGTGATGGTTCCCTCTGGAACCTTGGGGCTGGAGATGGCTGCATCAAGACGAAATTGAGGGTTTTATGCTTTTTCCTCCATAGCTGAATTGTGATTAATACATCTGCTTTCATGAATTTGAGTTCCTCAGTTGAACCTTACCTCCTGCATCCAGATGCTGCAATTCAGCTGTGACCATGGTCTAACAAATGTTACCCTTGTCCACTCTGTCTTCTGTATTGGTTTCATAAGAAACCAGAGGGTGAAAACACAGCACCATCAAACCGAGCTACAGCAGGTTATTCCGCAGTAAACAGGGTAATCAATTGCTCAGTATCCCAGTGCCTGCTAACACTGCGTCTGTTTGAAGTATGTTTTTCAGTGAAAAGATGTCTCTGCATAATGCATAAAACCTCTCATCTCCATCGATATACCTGGTCAACAAGGACTGAGCCGGAATTTGAACTGAGTAGGAGTTCGCTCTTTTACCGCTCTTCTGCTGTTTTAAAGGTTAACTTTTCTTTCTTAAAATGGATTGTTACCATACTTTTGGAAAAGACAGTGTGAGGACTGGGGGAATAATAGTGGTTGAAAATGGCTAATTGAGCTATAGGAAAATACAATTTATTAAAGGAAAAATAACTCTCCTAGTCAGTGCATTAACTCATATCATGACTTTTTAATGGCAATGTTATAGGTTAATTAGTATCTGTGCTGTCCTTGTGCCTACCAGAGTTATTCACAAAGGGTCATGGTCTCATTAGGTAGGACTCCCATAAAGACAATCCTGCTATAAGTGGTTTAATATCTGTGTGGGTGTGTGGAAACGTTTTGCTGTTATCCGCAGAAAAGGATATTAAAGGAACCAGAAATTAAAATACCTGCACACTACTTAGATGCTGACCGAGGGCTCAGAGAGGAAGTATTTTCTCTTCGATTTTCCTACACTTTGGCTTTGTTAACCTGCTTCGGGACTGAATTCAGGCACTGAGAGCTGCAAAGCGTTTCCCTTTGAAGGACCCCTGCTTGCTCTTGTGGAGCAGCCGGAATGGCAATGTTCGGCCCTCTCTGAGCATCACCGGGTGCTAACACAGGATTAATGTTGCATGGGCCTCTCAGTCTGCTGAGGGAACACAGCAAATGCCTGAGGTAATGCAGCGTTCCTCCTTGGAATAGAGAGGGGAAAATAGGCAAAACGACCTTTCAGCTGTGAAAGTGAATGGAAATGGGAGTGTCTGCATCTGAAAGAAGAGGCAGAGAAGGCTGGGTGAAATGCTCCCCCTGTCAGAAGGGAAGGCCGAGGAAGGCCATGATTTTTGTCCCTAATTCTCTGTGTGTTTGCCACACACATTTGACGTGCACATCCCCTCTCTTCCCTTCTCTCTTTGCTTCCCTGTAGCTCACAACTGCCCTGTTCCCCAGAAGAAATGGGGTGGATGGGATAGCAGAGCAAAAAATCTTGGTTTCTCCTGGAGCTTCCAGACTGATGGTGGCCCCCACCATGGCAGTGCAGGGATTTCTGCCCTGCTGTCCAGCAGGTCTGGTTTCCAGAGGGCTTTGCAGCTCGAGAAGGGCTTCACACATTAAAAAGAGGGTACTAAAACCTTAGACCTCATGCATTTGAGAGAATTTGCAGCAATTCAAACAGATATTTAAGGCAGCTGTACCAGAAACGTTCTGTGGTGGGATCTCCATGACCAGAGGGATGAGTAAGCAGAGCCTAGAGGAGAGCTGTGCATCCTCACAAAGCCTCCATCATCTGCACACCCAGAGAAGCCAAGGGAGGGTGAGTCTGGACAATCACCTCCCTCTGGTCAGCCAGGTCTCCCAGGACAGGGGTGAAGTTCACACTGCAGAATGTCGGTGTCTCCCGGCCCTGCTCACACTCTGCCAAGAACCAGGATGCAGCACCGGGTTACATGCGGCAGCATGATTTCTGGGCTACATCTAACTCAGATTTTGCAGAAAAATGGTAAAAAAAACCCCTGGTGTGCTCTTGATCCTCAGACTCGTGCTGGGGTAAGAAGCCTTAAATGTTAAACCTCTTTGTCAGCTTGCTTTCCTTGGAACAGTATCAACACCTCTGAAAGTAAAAAAAAAATGCAGGTTTTTTTTTACTACTGCAGTCTGCTTCACAGAAGATGTCTTAGGACAAAGAATCCATGAGATTTATCAAAACTACTAGGAAAATCTGCTTTTCACTGTGCTTTCCCCGGGAAGGAATCACTTGTCAAGTTGACAGCACCAAAGCTGCCTCTTCCTTTGAATCTTGAAAAGCAGATCACGGGCAAGACTAAAGGAAATGGTGACCATTTGGTTCCTGGAGAGAAGCCCAATTGCTTCATTAAAGGAGAGTTGTCACATGCTTGTTTCTTAAATCCCGCTAAATACCTGCTTAGCGGCGTTATTGACAGGCTTTTCTCATGAACATTGAGCTGTTAAGCTGCTCCTGGTTTACAGCAAGAGGTTAAAGGATTTCTCAAAGCTCCCAATGAAAGCCTTACTAACTGGATTAACTGCTAACATGGATTTAGGCTTTGAGTCAGATTAACCCCTATTGCTCAAAGCAGGTTCTACTTGTTCATCTTTTCTTCCCTTTGTCTTCCTTCTTCCCAGCTTTTCCCTTTTTTTTTTTTTTTATTGTCAGGAATAAGGGGAAAATAAGCCTCTGTGCTTGTGTTTGAGCAGTGGGACACTGGAGGCACCGTCTGGGCTGGGTGGTGGCCTGGCCCCATCACATGTGACAGTTTCTGTCTGGAAAACGGGGAACCTGTGCTAAGAATAAGGAGAGTTATCAATTGGTCTGCAAATGTGGCTTCTGCTTGCCTTCGCTATTCTCTCTCTTAGATTTCCTCAGCAGCATGAGAATAATGAACTCTGTTTTTATAAAGTGATTTAACTATTTACACACCTGGCTGGGCAGTTAGCAGAGAAAGTGCCTCAAGCTGGATAACCCGTGGTCTTCACAGCACAGAAGACGTGAAGTTAATTTCGTTCAGGCTGTAGTTAAATGTGTGTTTCTTCAGCATCTTAGGAGGACTGAAGCACCATTCGAGCTCCTGCCTTTGGCTGATTGTTTCTACCGTTGCAGTGTTTTCTAGGCAAGTGTTTGTAAGCAAGTTAAAGCATCTACTGCCTCACTGAGAGGCATTATCCACTCAGTCTGGGTCCCTGATAAGAGGGGGAATTGGCAGCCCCCCTCATTGCTGTGCGATGGTCGTGGAGATGGTCTCGCTAAGTGAGGGTCTGCTCCAGCCCATTTCACAGGACCTGCAGTGCAGGAATCTGTTAGCAAATGCTGAAGGATGTCAGGGGAAAGCAAACAGAGATGTAGTTTGGAAGGAGCTGGGGTGCAGCACTGTGGTTGCTCTTGCCTGACCAAACTGGCATATGAGTTGATTCCCAGCCCAGAAAAGAGATCAAGGAATGGAGCCAAGGCTTTTCCTGCTTCTCTGTCCTCTGCTCGCTGCACTGCTCAGACCTCTCAATTACCTTTTCTCCCAGTGTGACCAGCGATGCCGCGGCCATGGGATGTCCAGCCCATCGAGGTCACAGCGTGGTCTGGCCCACCCAGGCTGGCAAAGTGTTCATCTGTCCCTGGGGAGGGAATCTTGTACCAGGGCCACTCAGAGTCCACCTCAGGGTCGTGGCTTGTCCCCAGGGATTGGAGCTGTCTCATTTAGCTCTGTCTGCTGTGCTGGCTGGGATCTGAGTCCAGCTGGCTGGGGACCATGTTGCTAAACAGAGACTGAAATGTGAGGAGCTCTTGCAGAGTGTTTGTACCCCACAGAACATCACCCCCGAGTGTGTCCAGCGCCTGGCAGCCCTGGGTGCAGCTGGGTCTCAGTGTCACTGTGCTTTTCAGACAGTGCTGTTTCTAAGCTTGCTGTTTGATGATCCCAGAGGGCATTCAGGAAGTCCAGCAGTCTCCTGCCTTTCTCTGGGCCCCTTGGGGGTTTATGCACATCTGTTCTGCTTTGTGGCCAGCCCGTCTGTCAAACTGCTGAGACTCCTCTCCTCTAAAAACCATCAGCAGGATCCAGACGACCCTCCTTTCTCATCTCCCCCCAACACTCACCATCTCTCCTCTGCACTTCCTAATCTCATGTTCTCTGAGTCTCTCCCAGCTGCCTCTATCAGCATCTAATCCATTTTATCTGAATTGCTAACCTGCTTTCTGCCTTCCCCTCCACCTTCCTTACCCCCACCAAATGTCTCTTTAATCTCCCATCTGATCCTCCCCCCTTTTGCCGGAGAGCAACTCCTCTTCCTCCTCTTCCTCCTCCTCCTCCTCCTCCTTCTCCTCTTTCCTCCAGCCTGTCAGGCTTCTCTGCTTTCTCCCCGGTCTGCACCAACACCCCCTCAGCTGCTCAGCATCAGCCTGTTCCTGCCTCCTCACTGCCACGGGAATCTCTCACACATTTCCTTTACTGATTTCTTCCCACACCTCACTAAACACCCCAGAGGGGACACCAGGTCACTCGTTTGGTGCTTTCCGTCAGCAAGTGCTGATTTCTTGGAGGCAATCAATCGCCCCAGGTGTGTGACACAGCTGATGCTGTCACCCAGAGGCAGTGGCTCTCTGCAGGACCTCTGGCAAAGGTCTCAGGGGGTGACATGGCCTGTCTGCCTGCTGGCACATCTTGCTCTCAGCACGTGTAAGGACCTCCTGAAGCCTCGCAAACTTAGGCAGAGCCACGTTTCTCTGCAGTGCTGGTGCACTTGGCTGAGCACTTGGGGGCCATTCACATCCTGCCTCCCCTTTTTGGACATCCAGTTATTTGTGGAATTTCCTATGGTTTGATATGTGGCATTTTATAGCACAGCTCTGTCATATCCTTTTTATATCAGATGACAAAATTAATGTTTCCTAGCACTGTGACTTGCAGTGAGATTGGCCAGAGAAAAGGAACAGGGGGGGAAATAAAACGAAAATCTATCAGAAACACCAGAAGGAAGTGGGCTGTTTATGGGGCCCAAGGGAAGGTGACCCTCTCTGATTTAGTGTGGTGACTGGAAAGGGTTATGGGTGGATGGTTTGGAATGTGGCAAGGCACTCCACAGCTCTTAACGCAGCCCTTTCCTCTCAGGGTATGAATTCACCAGCAGTGTGACAAGCATGAAAGCAGAGGAGTTGTAACATGGATCTTCCTTTTTGTTCTTACAGACACTCCAGAGCTCTTCTGAGCTCTGTGCAAGTCGAAACAACATTAAGTTTCTCCACCTTATTCCCCCTATTCCTTTAATTCCCTTTGAGCTAAGGGAAACAGAACCTTTGATGCACTGATAAGACTTCGCTTCCCAGTGCCTGACATTCAAATGCCCCTTTACTGCAAATGCAGGGGCTCTGTCTGGGGAAGGGCCCTGCCTTCAATTGCACAGCAGTCAAGAGACCCCCTGCCCTCCTGATCTTCTTAAGGGTCTGTTTTTGAAGAGCTCCTCATAGCAACTGTGGCATAAAAGCACTTGAGTGTGACTAAGTATTGGCCTTGATGGATTTCCTAGGTCTAATCCCCAGCACATTATCCCAGCGCTGGCTTTACAAGAAGAATGATGAATTTTAATAGCAAATCAGAGACTTTCTGGTGTTCATGTTCCCCCTTTAAGGGAGGCACCAGACAGAGCTAAAAGCTGTGAGATCTGAAATGGGCTGTGTCCACCTCTCTTTGTTGACAGGGTGGAGTCAAGTACTGGTTTGAGTCTGAGATCTCAGCATGGCGAGCCTGATCTCTCCCTGCCTCTGCCCAGTGGCTTTGTTATGGGACACCTCCTGGCAGCCCTGTCTGTTAATAACAGACATAGAAAACAGACAAGGTGATGTGTCAAAGCTTTGGGATTTTTGCATGTCCTCTTTCACTGCTGGGAGACCCATCATATTTCCAGGACTCCATTGGAAGTAACTGAATAATCTTATCCCTGGAACAGGGCTGATCTGCTTGTGGGGCTAATTTCCTTGTAGTTTGCTCCCCCCAGTGCTGATCTACATGAGTGCTTTGTATTAAAGTGTGCAATTTGTGATATTTCATAGTTGAGAAACGCGTGCCAGGTGTTATTGGTCTGGATTTTGGCATGTAATGGCCAGGGTAGCAAGCACTAATAGATGGTTCTCTCCGACCATTTTCAGCAGTCACCTTGCCTACTTCTTGCTGACATAGTTCTTACAGTAATTAATGAGCTGGCACATTCCTAGGAGCCTTGTCAATGAATTAATCTCTGCACAGAGGGAGCAGCTGAACACAGGTTTCCTCCTGTTGTCTCTGGCAAACAGGGGAGATGGAGAACCTGCAGAGAGGGGGCTGTGCGAGGAGTCCCTGCTTCAACAGGGTCTGAAATGATGCATCTTGCATATATTTTTGTACATCTGGTTTTATCCTCTTGAGCCCTCGTGTGTCTGATTAGAGTGTCCAAGGTGGTTACTTTTCCTGGCAAGGGAGTGCAGCTCATAATTAACTCCATGCTACAGGAGGAGAGGTTCAGCTCCGTTGGTTGTGTGAAGGCGTCTGTGTGGAATCATTTTGTCCAAGCAAGCAAAGAAAGGTGAGATATAGAAGGATGACCAACCCAAGCTGCTGCTTCGTGATAAATTGTGTTTCAAGATTGGTCAAACTCCAGGACTGAGCTGGAAGTGAAACAGTGAGGGGCAACAGTACCTTCCTGAGAGGCTCCAGACACAGGCTTTGTCCCACTGGAGGAAATGTCCATAAAGGCAGTGAAGGAGCATTCCCTTCACCCTCCCAAGCACAACAGATTGTAGGGACCCCCGTGGCCTTGCACAGCCATTCTTCTCTTCTGAATCTCATTACACTCAGAAGCTGAGTGAATTGGAAAGAGCCTCTCCAGGCAGCTCCTGACGAGCTGTCCCCAAGGGCCACCTGTCACAGCTGACCTGCTGCTCCCCTTCTGCAATGTTTTATTGAACACTGGGCAAAGCACCTTCATGAATTATCACTAAGGGC
This sequence comes from Oreocharis arfaki, assembly GCA_013398015.1. Classification (NCBI taxonomy): domain Eukaryota; kingdom Metazoa; phylum Chordata; class Aves; order Passeriformes; family Paramythiidae; genus Oreocharis; species Oreocharis arfaki. The sequence goes on from VZRR01002754.1 coordinate 191,600, forward strand.
TGGGGAAAGAGGGGTGGGTGGTGGTCCCTGAAGTTGTTGCTCGTGTAAATGAGGCAGAAGACATGAATATAAAGAATTCGTGGCTAAAACCACTGAGCTCTGCCTTGACTCTTCATTGGGGTCTGAGTGGCCGTTGCCTTCCTTGAGCCATGTCCTGGTAGGTGGATCAGTGGAACATTACACATCCTGTTCAGTGTTCAGGAGTCGCTCCTGAAGAAGAGGAGAAGTCTCTCCTCCTCTGGTGTGACACTCCTAAAGGACAAGGTTTGGCGCTTTTGCAGTAGAAGTGGAAATGGCTCTGTAATGTGGGTCAGGGCAAGCCCAAGGTTTGATTTGCTGAAATGTCCAGCATGGGGTCTTTGGCTGTGAATCACCTGGGCAGAAGGATGTTTAACTTTGGACTTTAGGAGCTGTTCCCTGGTTTAGACAGAGTATTAGGACAATAACCCAGCTGCACAGCCAGTGTTGTATTAGAAGTCTCAGGGCTGCTGGTATTTATCCCAGCAGTGGTCTAAAGTAACTCATGCCTCTGTTAGGAAAGAAAATTATATGTTTGCTTGAGGGACAAGGTGATCCTTGAGAACTAAGAAATGAATGTTTCCTTAGGGTGTCTAGGAGTGAGCCATAGAATTTATCATCTGGTTTAGTACTTGCTTGCTTTTCCCCCTCTAGTTGCTAGCCCGAACCAGCCATGGGGAAAACTTTTAAGGTTATGGCATATCTCTGCTTATTTGATTGTCCAAGAGATTGTAAAATGGCCTAAAGTAAGGTCAAGTCCATCCACAGGTGATGAGGGAATCGACTTAAGGATAGAAACAGGCTACAGTTCTGCAGTGGAGCCACTGACTAAGCTCTTAGAGACAAGCTGGGTTATTGCTTGCCCGTGGGATACTGGCTCTCCCCTGGACTGTGCATGTTTTGCTTTCATTGTCACCGAAGACATCTCAGTGATGAAAACAAAAGAAAAGTAACACGACTGATTTTTATAAAAATGTATTTCTCATTTCGGTTGAAAAGGGAATCCCCCAGGCCTCTACTTTTCTAAAATCATCCAGGTGCATCAGAGCATTTCCAAACCAATTTGCCATCATTTCAGGGGCTGACTGCCTGTAGGAACAGGGAGAGCAGTGATTGGGTGCTACCCCTTGGATGTACAGATCTGTTTGACCCAGGCCCGAACCACATCACTGAAAGGACTTTCACAGTGCATCACACTGAGCTGGATTCTGCACTGGCATTTCAGCTGTTCTGTTATCAATGTAGAGTTACACTGAAATGTCAGCTGGAAGAGCACAGGAATGCTGCACTCACACCTAGGGAGGTTTTTATGGCCAGTGGTGCAGCTAACACACACACGTGTCCCATCCAGCACGGATACAGTGGCTGCCTTGCTCTGTTGAACTGCTAAACTATTTTTTGGTTCACAGGAGTGCTCTGAAACTGCAATGATAAACAGACCAGAAATTCCTACAGAGAGCTGAAATATTTACCCACCATTGCCTTCCTACTGCGGAATCCCTAGAGGTTTATGGTAAATTGCTCTCATTTGTGGCCCCTAAGAAAGAGGTAGAGACATCCAAATTTAATGGCTGAATGAAGTTCCTTTGAAGTGTTTGCACGCATGTCCTTTAATGCTTCTCGCATTGTGAGAAGCTGTGGATGCCTCATCCCTGAAGCGTTCAGGGGCTTTGAACAACCTGGTCTGGGGGAAGGTGTCCCTGGCCATGGCAGGGGGGACATGAGATGGAATTTAGGGTCCCTTCCCACCCAAACCATTCTGTGATTCTGTGATTCTGTCTCAGAATATTCACAGAATATTCAGGGTGTTCTCAGCTGATCTCAGGGTGTTTGTCAGCTAATTTAGATGGTGACACCATTCAATGGCAGGGAGAGGCTCTCTCTGTGGTGTTTCCAGAGCAAAACTGAGCTGAGAGGTGGCTCAGATCTTTCAGGTAAAACTTCCCACAAGGATCTGTTGTGTGGCTGTGAATTAACAAACCAAGATCCATCTTGGTTGGATGGAAGGGAGAGGATGGAAACTTGCCAAGAAAATGCAATGTGAACCAATAAAATAAAAAATGTTCTGGCAGCCCTCATGTTAGATATCACATTGTGTGGCACTTAAATTAAATATCCTTTTCACTGTGAGGCAGGCTGTAGCTGGTGGCTCCAGTTGTGTCACACCAAACAGAGTTCCAGTGCTTATTTTTGGTTAAACACTTTAAAGTGTTTTCTTTCTAAGTCTTCTAAGAACTTCTGTTTTAATTGTGCAGATTGTCCCAAACTGCCTTCTCAAATGTCAGGTTAGAAACAGAAGTGCCAAATATGGTTTTTTTATGTTCTTGACCATGTCTGTGTTGTATCATCTCATTCATCTTTCTGGTTTCTCTTCAGCAGCCATTATCTTTGTAGCCCTTTTCCATTGAGAAAAATCTCCATTATCCTTACAATCCTTCTTGAAATTATGTTCATTTTTTACCATTCCCTCTTGGATTTGTGGCACAGATCTGATCACAGCACTCACCAAGGAAATTACTTGTGGTTTCCCCAGTGCACAGCACATTGGCATGTTCTGTTTCCTAATATTCTGACTCTGAAGCAGAAGTTTGACACATCTGCTCAAAATGTCCATGGTGTTTAAAGTTCTTGATCATGCCGAGCTGATCAAAATGACCTTTGTTTTCTCAGGCTTTCTTTCCCTCACCAAATGTTGCAGTGAGTTTAGATCCTTTCAGGCAAACTACCCCAACCCTTGCCATTGTCTACAGCAAACATCGTCTGAAGCTGTGCTGACCACCTCACTCATGTTTGGAAGTCTCATTGAAATGGTTTCCTTGCAAGTCCTGTTAAATTTCCTATTTCCCTGTTCCTTTTTTCATTTCATGATTCGTTGTTCTCCAGCCAGAAGCTAAGAGGTACCTCCAAACCTTGCACTGACCATGAGGCTTTTATGGGCCTCTTTCCTTCTCCCTTGAAGGCCAACCACGGGAAATCCAGACAAACCCAGTGTGGCTCTTTGCCTCCCTCAAGTGACTGGCACAAACACTGACCTCTGTGCTGCTGTGACACCCTCCCCTGACTCAGGCCCTCAGGTGTGCTGTTCACCTGGAAGGAGCTCATCTCTATTTTTTCTCTTGTTTCTTTGGGAACACACAGGTTTTTAGATGGAGGTGTTTTTCTTTGTCTGGGCACATCAGGATGAGAGAATGATGGCCTCAGACTTTCCTCTGACATTGCTCCTTCAGACCCAACCTTTTCCAAGACATCATCCCTTTCTAGCAGTTTGAACACACATTTAAACTTTACTCCCAGACCTGATTCAATAGCTGAGGTGGTGAGAGCAGAACTTGCTGAACTATGCTTGGGGGAAGCGAAGGTGCTGTGCTGCTTCCAACCCAGCTCTTGTGAGGCACTGGGTCCTCTCCTAGGCTTGGCAGTTTCTGCCCAGAGCTCATTTCAGGTTGTTGCTAAAGCTGTGCTGGGGAGATCAGAGCCAAGGATGCTTCAAGAGAGCTCCACTCAAGCTCAGGACATTGCAGAATTGTCCTTTAGTTCCTTTGTCATGTATATCTGTGTCCTTTAGCTATCCATATCCTTTTTCCAAAGTCACCAGACAGCTCCAGTCGGGGCAGTGGCATGTGAATAAGCAACATGAGGGACACTTGAAGAGAGAATTCCCAGCCGGCTGCCTCCATCCTCAGCAGCAATGATTAGCCCGGCTCTGAATGACAGAGTGCAATAAAATGGAGATAGCTCTGCCCTTGATGCATAATAAGTGAAAGACTTGTGAGGAATATCTCTGAAAACTTTCCTCAACTAAGAGTGGATGAGTGAGCACAGCCCTTTTCTGCCTGCCTTTCTCTTCACTCGGCGGCAGCAGCCTAGAGCTGAGCCCTTGGTGTCTTTGCCCTTCTCTTTCCTACCTTCTTTTGCAGCTCCTATATATAAAAAAATAATGTGGCTTTTCTGGCCCCATTCTGTCACTCCTGCTGCACTCCTGCGGAACGTGCGTTATCCGACGATAAAGCTGCTGTGCAGCCAGCATGGAAATGGTATTGGCAGAGCTGTAACGGAGGCAGGAATTTATGTCTGTGGCCAGGTGGAGTTCTGAGGGATTGTACCTGAGCTAATAATACCTTGCTGCGAGCCACTGAGTTCAGCTATATCATTTGGGGCAGGAAAATCTATTGGTGCTATTCAAGTGTGGCTACCACAGTAATATCATTTTTCTTTGAAAGAAAAAAAGGTGCTTACTTTTAATTGGAATGAATGCCAGTCACTTGCCTCACACTGAGAAAGAGTTAATGAGAGCAAAGTATAAAGAGAGTAAAATAGTTGAAAATTGAAAGTATTTTGTTATGACTAATTATTAAATATCCTCATTTTTAAGTCATTATTACCTGGAATTAGGCCAAGTGTAGCTGACGAGTCAAGGAGCAAGTTTGTGTCTGGGTAGCTTTGGAGTACATTACCTCTTGGGCCAGAGAGGCAGGAGAACATGGACCTCACCAGGCACCCCTTCTTTGCTCCATCTTCACTTCCCAGTGCTTGGTAAGAGTCCTGCTTGCTCACTCACCCGTGTGCCTGAATCCTCTCTCTGTGATGTGGCTGCAGAGTTCTTGAGGGGGGTACTTTGAGGAGTCACTGGTTGCTTTTGACTCCAGTTTTCCATTCCTACCCCATCTGCTGTCCCTCAAGAAGTGGGTACACCCCTCAGTGCAGAACTGGCCATGGCACAGCTGGACACAACACATGTCCTGCCACAGCCTTGGGGTCAGGCTTGGGAAAGGCTTAACCTCGGCTTTCAGAGTGAAGAATCGGAGTGAAAAAAATACATCCTTTCCCATCTCTTGCCACGTTCCCCCACCCCATTCAGAGCTGCACTGCCACAAAGCTGGTGCCTCCTTCGTGTCTCCAGCACCTTCATGTAAAGAGCTTTTTCGTCCCTCTCAGCCAAGGTATCCCAAGGTATCCATCAGCTGCTAAAGGCATCATTTTCTGTTTATCTTCTTCTAAGCTGCTGCTCCAGCGGAGCTGCAAAATTAACACTGTGCTCAGCAAAACGATCTGTGTAAAACAAGGGCAATTTATACAGGAATCTCCATAATCCTTCACATTAAAATCTGGCTGTTAAAGTTGTGGCCCCTCTCAGAGGTCACTCTAACCTAGTTAAGTTCTGTTAAGAAAAGCTGTTATTATGGCTCACAGCTTTTTTCTCCCCTAGTGTTGTCTCCTTTTGGCTTGTGCTCTTCAGCACTCACCTCTACCTCCTCTGCCCTACTCCTGCCTCTCCTGGTTTAAATTGCTTTCTGTCATACATTATTAAAGACTAAACTTAACTACCTGGACACCATGAAAAGTACTCAATAGTGGGGTTAAAGTTGCTGCAGTATTTCCTTGTTTCTTCTTTTCCCTGGTTGGTATTTTGACCACAAATGAAGCACACTGAGGGAGGCTCCTTGCAGAAAAGGTGCTGGGCTGGAACAGAACAGATGTGAGTTCAGTTCCCTGCTGTGACATGGGCTTCCTGTCTGTCCTTGGGTCTATCATTTAATTTGTCTCTCTCGTTCTGTCTCATTCCATGCCTCGCTGCTTCGCACATGATAATATTTGTTTTCACCATCCAGCATATCTCAATGTGTTTCTTCTCCTGGTGCAAAATCTGTATTAACCAATGTGTGCACAGGACTGTGGAGAGTAGGATTTCAGTCTCTGGACCTCGAATTTGATAATACCACACAAATAAATACATTAAATAAATGCCTCTCCTTCCAGCTCGTTCATCATGAATGTATGATGTTTGAAACAGAATGATGTTAAGGTTAGATTTGATCTCTCTTGCCTGAAGCTTTTAATGAAGTAAAAAGGAGAAGATTTCATTCCAATGTTAGTGTGACAAGTCCATGACCTTAAATAGAGCCCTGCTGAATTTCTGTGGGGGATAAGCACACAGCCTTATAAATCATAGAATCATAAAATATCCTGAGTGGGAAGGGACCCACAAGGATCATTGAAGGCCAGCTCCTGGCCCTACACAGGACACTGTAAGACTCACACCACGCTCAGAACTGCTGGCTTCCTGGTGCTCCTTTGAGCAACATTCCCTTTTATCTGCTGAATGGCAAAACCTGGATCACCAGCTGTCCTGCTCCCATGGCACAGGGCTCATGATCACTTCAGGGTGCGTGGCAGGTCCTGGCTTCTATGGGGCAAGTTTCAGGGAAAAACTTGCAGAAAAAAATGGCACTTGGCACATCAAGACAGAGGAGAGTTCCCTAGCAGGCGTGGGAGGAGCATCTCACTCACAAAATAAGTGGATGTTCCTGGAACCACGACAGGATCATGGATTGGCTTTGAGGTTGCAAGTGCCATTGCAGAGCAGGAAAATGCTTGTGCCAGTGTCAGTGGGCAAACCAAGGGTGGCACAGAGGAACTGGGCAGAGAAACCTTGGGCAGTTCTCCCTAGGGACCTCCTGTTTCCTGGCAAGGAGATAAAGCAAACCTTGCTTCCCCTTCATAGGTGGCAGCATGAAGTTGCAGGAAGTTTATCCTCAAAATGTGCTTGAAACAACTGTGGCAGAGTCCACATTCCTCATCACATAGATAAGAGTGACTAAATTAGGGCTACTGACAACAGCACCTGGGATGAAAGTGAATCTCCTCCTCTGTGCAGAAAGGAACATAATCACACTCAGAGGGCCCCAGAGAGCTCCTATCTCTGACACTGATATGAAGAAACAGACTGAGAAAGATCAGCCTGACAAACAAAAATATGTTTATATGGCAGGAACCAAAGGCACACAGGCACTGGACCCTGGGAGTGTTGCCTTTCTCTTTTAGGGGCCTTATCTGATACTGGCAGGATGGTTCCCTCGTGTATTCTGTTGTGAAGGCACTCCAGGATATAAAAACCTCTCTACTGCAAAGTTTTGAGCTGGCAGAGGAACACATTTCAGTGGCTCCACCATGCAGGTATTTGGGGTTATCAGTGAAACTAATTGTCTCACTGAAAGTTAGTCCAGGGTTTAAACATCATGCAAAGTAAAGTGGCAGAGGTTCCCTCATTGCCTTGGTGTAGCACTCTGTGGGTTATTCTGGGCAGCCCCCTGGCTTGTTGAGAGGTTTATAAGGACTCTGCAATTTCACTGCAGGAGACTTTGCTATAGTTCTCTTTGACCACGTCCTTGGGATTTTGCGTGGGCTGGGGTCTCTTTAGTATCTTCATAGGATCAGAGAAAACAAAAACAACAGGTGAGAAGGGGTTTTAAGAGTTTTCTTTATCCATTTTTCTCCCCCTCTAGCAAGGATCAGCTATCTATCTATATAATTTCTGATGGATGTTTGTTCTTTAAAAGCCTCCAACAGTGAGACTCTACCTCGCCTCAGGCAATCTATTCCCTCCCCTACTTCCCTCACCATTAGGAAGTTTTTCCTGAAGTCTAACCCTCATATCTCTTGCTGTCACTTAAGCCCATTATTTCTTGTGCTTGCCACCTGGTTGTGGCAAACAGATTATTTCCTTCCTCTTTCCAACAACCTTTAAACAATTGATGGCTCTCATGCTCTCTCCAGTGTTTTTCTCTCCTCTGCCTGAACCAGCAGCTCCCTCACTGCCCCACATGGATCATGGTCTTTGATAGCTCCCATTTNTTGTAATTTTTTGTATTGTTTTCCTTTTTTTTTTTTTTTTTTTTTCCTTTTTTTTTTTTCTCTCTTTTTTTTTTTTTCCCCCAAGGCCCAGTGCCCCCAGTGGGATACATCTGAGGTTTTATTGATACAAGTTGGGGGAAGTAAATCAGTTACCTTTGCTTACAGCTCATGACAAATTCCCATCCTCACCTTACACCTGTAGAAAGATAATTTAAACTAAGACAGAAATTGGTGGGAAATTGTTTTCTTCTTGTGGAAACTTATCTATTGCCGTTCAGATGATGCTATCAAGTTCTATTACAACTCTGGTTCTTTCTCCAAATCATTTAATCTCTAGGACAGCTGGCACTGCTAAGGTGACCACATCTACATCTGTCCCTGCTTTGAGTGTTGACATTTGAGTGGGTGCTGGCAGCTGTTCCCAGGGAATCAAGGTGTCACTGGAATTACCCAGCCCCACAGACCCTGACTTTGACATTACAGTGTTTGGAGGTGGAACTGTGGTATTTTTGTCCCCTAAGAAACAACAAGGTGGCTGATATTGGACATGGGCTTTCAGATGAGCAAATGGGGGCCAGCTGGTCACATTTTTTCACCTTTTCCTATTGTAACTTTGTTTTGGAGATCCTTTCACATGCTTTGAAGGAAAGCCAGGCCAGCAGAATTAGCTCTGTGCTGATACAGCATAGGGACATCTTCTCCCCATTACTGATACCAGACTGTTGCCCAAACACAGAAAATGAAATAAGAAAGGTCAGAGTGATTTCACTGCCTGAAGGAAACCTGTGTTGGATCCCACCCTGAGACTGACATAAACCTGATAAGGAGACACCCACAGAAAGTATGAGAGAGAGCAATCCAAGCCTGAGAGTATTCCTGATGGCACAGGATCATCTCACACTGTACTCTTGGCTCTGATGAGCACGTGAGGTAAAAGCTTTTGTCATAAAAGGAGAATGGTGGATATCACAAAACATAGACAGAGAAAAACATCTTTCCTCCAAGGGAGTTCCTAACCGTGGCCTTTGACTTCAAAGGAAGGTTTGTAAGGAACAGCTGATGTTGAGAGGAGACGGGGAGCTTTGAAAACATTTGATGTGTTTTGAGTTAAACCTTCCTTGCTTCTTCCTGCTGAGGCTGTGCAAAGGTCCTTCTCCATGTTTGTCTCTCTGTGTCATTCCCTGGGTTGGAGCCTCAAAGGCTTAGAGATGATCAAAGAGCCTGTACTGAAAACAGGTCGATTTTCCACAGCTCGTGGGTCTGGATTGAGTTCTTCTACTAAAACATAAAAATTCACAGAGGACCATTTCTCTCAAAGAAGGAAGACACTCTTTTTTTCAATATGTAGATTTTGCAGCTGACTCAAACAGGTGACATTTTCCAGCTCCAAAGGTCTTCAATAAAATCCAAATTCAGTGTGTTGAGGTCGAGATCTCTCCTCCCATATTGTGATTTTTAGATGCAAGTGCTGCATAATTGCACTGTGGGAATGCTTTTAAAAAAGCACCTCCTGACAGGGATGCTCTTTAAAATAGGCCATTAGTCTTGTGACAGTGCATTAGGGAATTAACAGTGAGTTCGTTAGTGAGGCAAACTTCACATTGCCTTGCTCAGGTTCTTCCCCTGTGAAACAGAAATTGGTGTAAGGAAATCAGGAAGGAGACACCATGGAATACATAAACAGGGACACTGTGGATGGGACAGCAAAACACCTGGAGGGCTTCTGGCTCTGCATGTAGTCAGCATCTTTTCCTTTGGCACAAATCTGCTGGTGGGTGTGACCCTCTAAATAAAGCCCCATGAGTCACTCAATGGCCATCACAAAGACAGGTCTGAACCTAGAGAGAGAGATTCATTTACGGAGAGATCCAGCTGCCTATACTTTTAATGCTACTGTGGCTTCCCAAAATTATCTGGGATGTCCACACTGGGCTTTTGGAGACCCAGCACGTCCAGAAGTCCAGTGGGAGATGCTCGATTATCTGAAACGGTACCAAACACCTGAGCTCAGGGACCTGAACTGATCCTAGAAATGGCACTTGGAGATATTTAGAATCTCCAAGGACAATTCAGCCCATTCAAAAATTTCTGTAGAAAGTAGAAGTGTGAGGGGTTTGGGGGAAATTCCACACCTTGTACTTGAATTTGCCTATTACTGCAAATTTATGACTCAGTCCTCACATGGGGTTGGCCCAGTACCTTCCAGCCTTAGGCTGTGATCCTGTTGGTGAACTGGTGAGGATGACACAAACCAGGGACCGTAGGAGTGTTGTGCTAAAGAACAAAACTGGGGCAAATCATCATCAGGGAAAATGGGAAGAAACATAGAAACATCACATTCGCTTTTAATTGTGTTAATGTAAAAATGAATATTCCCCCAGTATTCAGGACACGTTTTCACCCTGATATTCAGTCAAGTTGGTGATTCAAACCTGCTACAAGACCTCAGGCTTCAATATTTTGTTATGTTTTTCTGTCAGATTTTCTTGCTCATAGCTACAAGCACCTAGAAACCCCAGCAGCATCAGCAAAGCACCGTGCTGTCGTCATGCTCAAGACAGTGTAAGAGGAGCTGCCTGGAGATTGTGTTGACTGGACCACAACAGCCCCAGCACATTTAACTCCAAAACATGGCCAAGTGCTGTGTCAGCTGCCCTGCACGGTGAGAGCTGCACTGGCTGGCAGCTGTGCTCCTGGCAAGGAGATATGGAAGCAACATCTCTGCCGTGTGATCTGGGTGTCTTACTCATGATAATTAGTCCATGGAAAATGTTTCTGCCCTTCCCAGTCCCACAGATCTGCTGCTGTTTCATACCCTGCCGTGCAGAGGTGTGGTGAGAGGCGTTAAAGGAAGAGGGGTTCTTTTGACTTATCTCATTCGAATCCCTTGATCTGTGGGCTGTGTTTAAATCCGAGATTTTATCTGGGTTCAATTAGATCTACACAAGGAATGGGACACTGAAAAATGCAGAGAGAGGCAGGAGGAGAAGGATCAGCTTTTCAGTTACATTTGACCTGAAGGACAGAGCTAATACATTCTTGGTGGTTCAGGTTTTGGATATTATGAAGTTCTCACATGGGAGAGGCTTTTTGGCTCTTTTTCACAGTGTACATGATGAGTATATATATTTATTTTAGATAAATACTTAGCCAGAAGGAAGACAACATGTGATGTAAGGTAAATTATGCAGATAATGTTCTATTATGTGCACAGAGAAAAAAGTACAAGGGACATGAATTTCCCCAGGGAAACACCTCTGAGAGGGGAGACTGGCACAACACACAAAATAAAATGAAGAAGAGAAGGAAGAAGAAAAAATAAATTGGAAGTAGTCAGTTCTGGCAGATTTTGCTTGAAGGAGACAGAAGACTGAATGAGCAAAAGATTGTACTGGAGGCAATTCCTTCCAAAGAAAGGTCTTTGTGTTGGCTGTCACTTTTTCAGGTCACTGCTCCAGCTCCTGAGGACAGTGTTTTGACCCTGCAGGTATTTATGAAGCTTGGAGTGAGTGATTGGAAAGTGTGAAAAGAATCTATTTAGAAAACAAGTTGGAGCATCTTTTCTCTTTAGGCCTTCCCTTTGTTCCAAGGTGGGGAATGCAGTGATTTTCTGTAGTTCTGCTCTGTTCTATATGATCTGCTGAGGTCTGGCTGGAGCAATTCCTGTGGATTGTGTGGCAATGCAAGATCAGATACAGCAGAGAAGGCAGCCCCTGGGCTGAGACGGGCACAAAAGCACTGCTGAGGGTGGAGTAATAATTGTATTTGAGCAGCAGAACATAGGGAGAGTCTCAGTGGGCAGTAACACTTCATTTCATCAGGAACAGCAAAAAGAGGCTTCTCTACAGTCTCTCTTGTTTCACTCCCAGAGTGGTACCTGGTAGCAGCAGGTCTCAAAGCTGGTGTTTTGGATCAGCCCTCTTCCTGCCTGTGCTGATGCTCAGCTCCACTGCAGCTGTGGTCCTGAGGCGTGTGTGTGTGTGTTCTCCTGCACCGTGGAGCAGGCTGAACTGGGCTCAAGCTAAAACACTGAGAGAGTAAAATGATTCAGGGGCTTTGCAATCCATGTAATAGGTCCATAAGGCGTTAATCTCCTCCACGTTTTTCTCAGTGTGTTCAGCCTCAGACCCTCTGACCTGGCCTTTGAGACTTTGGGATACAGGATTTCACAGGATAAGCTGCAGCCATTGACAGAAATATAATTGTATCTTCCCATGTGGCTGCCAACACAGGCTTCACTGCAGATAAAAGAGTGGGAAAACAAATCTAAGTGCTGGAACCCTGTGGCTCTGCCCTCACATGAATGTTTGGGGTGACCCCTGTGCTGTGTATCGACCTCCTGCAAGCAGCTGCAGGACGAACCACTCCCATTCCCTGAGCTCACCAGGTACAGAAACAAGCTTAAGAAAACAAGCTTATCAGTCCAATGCATTTCTGTTGACACCTGCAGGTTCAGAGATTTTTTGTTTGTTTTCCCTGTTCTCCTCAGTGTATAATTGGCCAGATTGCATTTACTTTTTGTCTCTCTTGCACTAATCACAACTGCAGACTGGAGTAATTTGCTGATGCTGTACAAGGAATTGTCTCTCCTGGAGACCTGGCTGATGTGATCAGAACTCACACATGGTATGAGAACAAAGGGCCCTTCAGGCAAGTGGTGCTGCTTATTTTGGCTCAAGTCAATGTTGCTCCCTTCTCCTTGTGTCTTCTCCTTCCTTTGTGCTGTGCACATCTTTTTTCCTCTGACTTCGGAGCTGCTGGCTCTTTGCTGTCAGATCTAGGGTGGCCTGGCTTGTGCTGCATCAGCACCACAGGTTTGAGGGATGTGGGAGAAAAGTGTCCAAGAAACTGCTTGTGGTTAATATGCTGTGATGCCTTGCTTCCCTTTTCTCTTACTTCCTTTCCACAGCTTGGAGGCCAAGCAGAGAAACAAGTCCAAGGCTTCCTCTCTGCTCCCCCTCCTTTTCTGGTTAAAGATATTGTGAGTGGTTTCATGTGGGCTCTTGTTTTTCATAGACACTGTTGGTTCCACCATCTATGAATTAGTCTAATCCTCATAGCAGTTATTGGCCTTGACTTATTCCTTATTTCCTTTGTAACAGCTGCTGGCAAAGCTGCTGCTCTCCTGATGGATTTTGTAGGTCTAATTTTTGATAGCATACTTACAGCTAAGGCCTACAGCCTGTTAAAACACTGCCATCTCTGCATTTAATACTTCTCTGCCCTCAGCTCTCACTTCATCTAAGTATTAAACATCACTCACAACGTTGCAAAAAGCAGTTGCAGTTTGCAGTATCAGGAGGAAAAAAAATCGCAGGAAGTAATGGATGGAAAGGTAAGTACTGAACATCAGCATCTTTGGTGGCTGTGTACTGATAAAGGATTAAATAGCTGCTGTCTCATATCCTCCTCCTGAGGCTTTCCCTTCTTGACAAAGGGGCATATAAAATGGTTAATGTCTCTCTAGCAGCAGTATCCTATCTGTGGGCTCATAGATTTCTTGTATTTGTGCTGTTATTTACAAATAAAAGGCTTCCAGGTTTTATTCTTGGCCCTTCCTGTATCACGTGTAATGTGTCTTCTTCTGCCATTTAGCAGTGCTTTAGAAAACAGCTGGTGCCCCCAGGGTAAACCTTTAAATAACGTCCTACTCTGACAAAATTCTGCTTTATCAGCAAACTGTGTTGTGCATATTTCTCTCATGGTTTTGCAAATTGCTGTTACAAAGAGCTTTTGTACTTAAACAGGCTCTCTCTGACCTAAGAGATAGTAAAAATTACATTAGAGATGCCCTAGTAACTTGTCACTCTGACCTGCCCTAAATAGCTGGACTTATTTCACTTGGATAAACCATTTATTCATAATGATCTATTATGTCATCAGAATTCTGCAGCAGAGATGCTTCAGCTCCAACTTACATGAATATTCTTTTGAAGGGCTAATCAGAAGAGATATACCATCAGGATTATGTGCTTTTAAAATACAGTTCTAGACAGCACTGCCCAAACTGGGAAGTAATGATGAATCTGTTCTGATTACTGTGATCATGTAGATCCTTGCTGCTCACCCATTCTCCATGATCTCAGTTAGAAAGAGCTCTAATTCTTTGTTCCTTTTTTCCCTGGAGCTGCATTTCCATGACCAAATTTGCAATTAGAGCCCAGTGCTTCCAGATTTCCTTTGATAACTAAAAAGAACAGCATGGTGCAAAATTTTATCTTTCCCTCTCCCTTTTAACAGACTTTAGTGCCTCACTGTCTGTTAGAGGCATCTCTGTCTGCTTTGGATATGTACATGGTGCTTCCTGAACCTCAGAACTCCCTTTGTGCAACTCTGCTAACGAGAAGCCAGCCACAGAAGATATTTTGTCCTTGTAAATCCATGGCACAGGGAGGATATTCCCATATTGCTTCCTGTCTGCTGTCACTGAGGTCACTGTTCTGGCACAGAGCGAGCCATGAACAGCTGCAGAGATCCAGGGATGGCCCTGCTATTGCTTCCTGGAGGGATGAATGTGGAAATAAGTGTCAGGAAAAGGAAATTGCCAGTCATGTTCTCTCTCCTGGCCACGTGCTTGTGGGAAAGGGTTGGCAGGTGGCTCCTGTTCCTTCCATGGAGGATGGGAGTAGCTTTTTTTCATTTTATCTGCCAAACATCTGCCTAAACAAAACCGTCACAAAATATTTTCACGCATGATTATCGATCTCAGCCTCAGCTCAGGTCTGGTCTTTATGTCACACCAGTCCTTCTGCTAATTTTGAGGACTTTCTCCTGAAACTGCATCGAGAAACCATTTCTGTTTCTCTTGTGAGGAAGTAGAGAGCGCCTCACAAACCAGGACATTGGGGAATGACCATCCCCCCCGGCCCTGACCACGCCCTGCGCCCATTGTGCACCTAAACACCTCTGAAAACATTCATATAATGTAGAGAAATCGTAAGTGCAAGGGAATATTTGTGACCTGAGAAACGATGTGTACATGTGTGATTTTTTTATTGTGTGGGCTGCCTGTGGGAGGCACTGACTCTGGTAAATTCCTGTGGGCAAAATGGGCTTCAAAGAGCAATGAAAAGCCAGCGCTTTATTGTGTGCATCATGGAGAAGATGAAGGTGATTGCCCAGCACCAGCTGTTCTGAGTGGAAGCCAGGAAGCTGGGCCAGGAGCGACAGCACTTGCACAGTGCCTGTGGGCCCCTGGAAGGATTGCTTTTAAAAGCTCTGTCTTCACACCTTTACAGTCCAAGTAAAGTGGAGAAATAAATCACTGTGCACAGTTGTCATTTTTCCCCTCTAAGCACCAGCCAAAGAGTTTAAATATAGCTAAACCACTGTATTTCCTCAGAATAAACACTGAGATACTCAAAATAAATTGCTAGGTCCTGGTATCAAAGGAATGATTCATAACCCAATTATACTGGGAATTTTATTCTCTATTGTTTCACTGACAGGTTATGGGTCAATTAAGTGTTTTACTCCAGTGGGAACACATCCTCATTCCACCATAAAGTGTCTGAACTTGGGATTTGTTCTGTCCATCTTGTAAACCACACCCAGTTTGTGGAAAAACTTTGAGAACCGTTCTGCCAAGGGCCAGGTCTGTAATTTTTGTAGCATTTTGTCTCTGTTTACTGCTTAGGGCATTGGCAGGAATGCAGAGAGTTCCTTTCTGAACTGGTGAATGGTGAATAATCTTAGCATTATTCTGTTTTCTCGCCAGACTTTCATCGTATAAGAGATGTTCATGGTGCAGCTGAGTCCGTAAGGTCACTGGGGAATGGATACCTCTGAGCCTCCAGAGGAGGCTGACAGCATCCTTCAGCATCCCTAATGGGTCTTCAGCAGGTGCCATGAGCAGACACCTGGTGAAGAATAAGAATAGAAAAAACTTGTTTAACCTTCCTCCATAACATTTTTACTCCCTGACTATAGTCAGCTCAGGATTTCCTGAGATTAATGTGATTCTCAGTGAGCTGCCCTGGGCTCCTCTTTCAGCTGCTTGTCCATTCTGCCCTTGAACACCCATGATTGTAGAACCACCGTAGAAAAGGCAAATTGCTTTTAGAACAAAACCTATTATCCCCTACAATGGTACAAACCCACACCTACTCTAAAGCTTTTAGTTGAGTAATTTTTTATCGGTGAAATCTGAACAAGGGAGAGGGTTTGGCCAAGTTAATGAATGTAAAAGAGGAAATTCAGGGGGAAACTGTTTTATGATTATGCCTCTTAAATCTTGCATTATTTTAGCAATGCAAATTCAACAGTGCATTTTAATTCCCTTGTTAATATGGACTTTTCCAGTCCTGTACGTTATCTATGTCAGTATAAGCCAGGAAGGGAATCCAGCCCAAGGGTTTTGTATCGCCCTCTATTTGCTCCTCCTCTTTTCTTTTTCACAAATTAGAATAACAATGTCATAATATCAAATAACATTATGCTTTTCTGTTCCTATAAACTACAGTCACGTTCTCTAGCCACAGGGAGATTGACTCTAAAAGAGAAAAAAAACCAACCCCAGTCACATTCCTACAGTGAGACCCCAAGCAGATGATGGTTTTGATATTCTCATGCCCAGGCTTTTTCATTTCCTGGACATGGCTCTTGGCATCCTGGAGTTGTTTGTAGTAAATGGTGTTCATTGAGCAAGCCTGCCCCTCAAAATGCCTGACTGTCCTTGTTGTTCCTCTCCCCACATTTGGGTTATCTAACACATTAATACAACGAGCACTGCAATAATTAGGGCACCATGTGGCACTCACGATTACAGAGCAATTCCAGCATTGGTGGATTGGGTGAGTAGCCAGCAAGAATAAAACAACTGTGAGAAGAAGATGACTAAAGTCAGTATAGTCACATGGCAGATAAACACTGAGTAAGTTACGTGTGTGTGTACAAGCTGGACTTGGGGAATTTTTTAGTTTCGTTCTCATCTGGGATGAAATGGCACCACGGGATAGAAGGGTGCCTTGAACTGCTGGAGAGAGACAAGTGCCCTTCATGGCACGTCTCTCTGGAGGTGATCTTTATTACACTTGGCTTCCCTCAGGTCGGTGAGTTCTCTAATATTTGCTTGCCTGGGACTGTATTGCCATTTACCAGTTATAATGGGTATTTAATGTTTTCAGTTATTTGCTACTTCATTGAGAGCACAACAGTCATTGGAGCCATTGTGGGATTCTTAGTTAATCCTCTAAATAATAAAAGGGATCAGGGAACATGTATAAGCTGTGAGATTTTCCTGGCCTGGCTGTCAGCTGGGAATGTGAGCAAATCATGCCCATGAGCCATCATAGTCACGCTAACAAAAGCTTTGGGGCACATGCAAAACTCCAGATTGTGAAGTATTCTTGGGTTGTATCTCTGGAGAAATGTTATAGCTGGGCTTGAAGAAGAGCCTTGTGGTGATGTAAAATGCATGTCCTTTATGGATGGTTGCTCATGTGTGCAGAGTGTCAAGAATTTTGGTGCAGAAAACCCCATTCGGTATTTTCTCCCTGCTAAAACATCTTCTTCCAACTGAAACACCTCGGCTGCTTGGACAAAGATTGTCTTTCAAAGTAAGTAGCTGTTTTCATATTTGCACTAACCATTTTCTAACAACATGGAATAGACATGATGGATCCCACAGATGGAAGGACACGTTCCCAGGGAAGGGTGGTGAGTGACCTCCCAGGATGTCAGCTTCTCCTCAAGAAGCCCCAGGACATCCTTTTCTTTGTTTCTACAGAGCAGATGCAAAGCAACCAACCCCATTTTTTCCTGAGGACAAATCACTTCCAAGTACATCTGGATGAGCATGAAGAATGAGAATATGAATACCGACAATTATGATGGAGTAGAGGCCCTGTAAATTTATACCCAAACTTACCCCCTGGTAACTCATTCATCTGCCTTGACAGAATGCATGTGAAATAGTGGGACAATAAAGGCTTTTGTTATGCTGAAAGATGTTAATAGCTGGCCTCAGGGTGAGCTGGGTTTCCAAGACAATCACACATAACACAGATAACGCAGGGAAACTCAGGAGAATGAACACTGAAGCCTTTATTTTGTAAAATAGAGAGACTGGGGCTATGTCAGAGTAAGGGTTGTCTAAAGGTACAGGTTTTACAGGATCTTATTTTTATGGAAAAGGACTTTGTGGGACAGCGGGGTAGCTGAACTGCTCGTTAACACATATGGAAATATCCAGAAAAACATCATTATGGACTACTGTGCCTCAGCAGGTGAGGGTCTAGGGACGTGTCAGAGGGCACGGGGAATGGGCCCTTGTGCCCCTCCAGCCTCTCTGCCCGGCTCCAGCACCACGCTGGGAACAAAAGGAGATGCTCGGCAAAGAAATACCGCAGGGAACTACTCAGGCAGCCTTTGGATGGTTAGAGATGTTTCAGAAAAGCTTTCTTACAATTCAGACTTTCAGAAGGGGAGGTTATAGTGCAGATCTGTCCTCACCACTGGTACACAGTGACGCTCCTTCTATCTCCTTTCTGTCTCTTTTCACTGTTGTCTCTACACAAGATGCTGTACCGCAGGGAAGACACCCTCGTAATCACAGGGGGTGTAAGGGATGAGGATGTTGCCTTATAGTTCATGAGTCTGAATCTGGGCTGGCTTGGTTCTGTCTGAAAATAGTGTCCTTTCCAAGGTGATGCTTTTGTGAAAAGACTCAGGAATAAACAGCTAGAAAGGGCCCACTCCTATGTACGTAGGCAAACATACGCAGGTGTTTTGAGGGAATTCCTCTGGCCTAAATGTAGTGCCTGAAAGTCGGCTTCTAGTCTAAACAAGTGTATAGGTTTGCTCTGTAGCTGGTAGGACTAGAATGGGACTTTCAGAAACTGATCCCATTTCTCTTGGACAGCCATCTTAGGATGAGACAAATGGTCCTTGGGAATCTCTCCAGTGACTGCAATAGAAACCAAGACCTCCTGCAGGTCACCTGCCTAGGCTCAGCTGAGAATACTCCAACCCAGAGTTCAGCAGCACTGGCAGATTTGCTCCATGTACCCCTGGATACTTGATAAAAAAACATTTCCAGAGCCTTCACCAGAGCTGTAAAGCACAAACCCCACAACTGTTCTCTTCCAGAGGAAGAAAGCAAGAATATCCTAAGGGAAAATGCACAGAAGATCCTAGGAAGTGCTTACTTTTACCTCAGGATGTGTGACTAATAACAACATGACAGGTGAGCAAGCAAGAAAATCAAAGTTTTTAAGGCAATGCCAGTTGTTGTAGATGAGACACATTGATGTGATGGGACAAACTGAAACATTGAAACGATGAACACACTCCAGGAATGCCAGCCACAAAAGTGACTAACAAATGTGAAACAGAGCATGTTTTGCTCTTGGTATCCATGATATAAGTAGAGCCATTTATTTTTTTTAGCTTTCTTCTTCCTCTTGCTCTTCTGTCCTCAAAAGATATAGCTTAGATCAAGTCACTTAAGTCTTTGCTGAAACAAAATGTACCTTTGTGATTGATACCTCTGAAAACTCAGAGTGACAAGGTAATAAAACTGTAAAGGTTCGGGTTCCTTCAGGGAAATCCAGTTGCACTCACTTTGCTGTCAGAATAATGGGGTGTCTATTTTGTGGTCATGGAGTTAATGCATTTGATGCAGGCAGAATGATTTTCAAGTCATAGGGACCTCTTTGGATGGAAACATTAGGCAGAACTTTTTAAAAATTGCTGTTTCTTGTATGTATGCACATGGCACACCATTATAGACTAAACATCTGTAAAATGTTGATGCTCTGCAACCCCACATCATGTCTGAGAGAAAACAAACCATTCCACGGCTCACGGTGAGCTGCTGTGGCTGGGCTGGTGCTGCTTTGGAAAAGGATTGGGGTCACATTTTTGACCAAAGCAGTGGTGAAGCTGGATAAACACAAATGTACTGAGGGTTGATGTTTCAGATCAGGAGGAGGATTCCAGGAAATTCACTGAATGTTCCTTGTGCTTCAGTTCACCCAGAGGGACAACTTAAGCAAAAAGGAGCAGTCACACTGAGAAACAGATGCCAGCTCTCGGAGCAGGGCAGGCAAAGGACAGCAAAGTGATGCGAGGCAGAGAACATCTAATGGGTGGTGGAGAGCTGCTTTCAGCATGGTCGGGTGTGCAGTGTTTCTAAAGCCATGCTCAGTCACGAGTGGGCTCTTCCCCTTGCTGAGCAAAGTGAGCATTATTGCTGCCATGTTCTGCCACCCAAAGAAGGAGGCATTGCAATATTCACACATCTCAAACAGCAAGCGTGAGATGCATTGCAAAATCAGCGACTCAGGTTGCTGAATATGCAGCACCTTCCACTGTACAGTGAAGTGCTGTCATATCCCCCTGGTGAGCTGAGGGAGGGTAGGTCCCTGTGGCAAAACTGGGGGTCCTTCAGTTCATTCTCATGCTGATCCTCCACTTCCCCCTTCCCTGAGCGCTTACTGTCAGATCTGAGGTAATGATGACTTTCCACTGGATTTAGGAGAGGGGTTTATCTCTTCACAGGCAGTAAGAGAATTGTGGTTGGAACTGCAGAAGGAAGGGAGAACAGTTCAGAGGTGTGGAGCCCGCTGAGGAGAGGCTGACACGCACAAAGAGGCTGAACAATTTAAGGTTATATTGTAAACAACAGTGGTGAGATTGCTGTCACTTCACTCCAGGTATCTAATCATCTGGCCTGATTTAGATTTTTACATGAGGTTAAGATGAATCACAGTCTGAGAACACCCCTCTCTCCATGGCTGCAGTCAGTGTCTAGTGCAGATGAAGTTGTCTGAGCTGGAGCTCTCTGTGTCTGCTGAGCTGGATCTGGCCCCATATGAGGGAGAGTAAATTTGCCTGTGCAAATCCCAGTTTGAGCATTGGGATATTGCTTCCTCTTTCAGTGCAACCTGCCTGTATAGCCATTTCTACACTCCCAGCAGACTAATTATTACAAAAATTCTCTGTCATTGCTCTGCTACGGTCCACAGCTTAACTAATTTAAAAATGCAAATGAATGCTAAATTGCAGTTGAATCTGAACTATCTCCTTCTCCCCCTCTCTCTCTCCTCCTTTCTTTTTTTTTGTTCTCTGCTGGGAAAAGAAAGATACAGCAGACATTAAATGCTGATGGTGAAAATCAATCTTTCAGATTTGAGGTAATTTTAAATTAGGTCCCAGTGCCAGGGATAGTGACATCACCAGAGCTGCTTGATTGATCCGTGATTTGAGGAGAAACAGCTTGGACTCGATCCTCCCTTTGTCCTTACAGAGAGAAATGAATGTTGCAGTCTTCAGCTCTTTTCTCTGGGAAGCTTTCGTGCTCACATGGTCTCAGATGTTAGGGAGAGGCATTCAGGGAGAACACGAGCAAATGCCTGAGCTCAAACACGTCCCCTGGCACTGCCGTTGTCCTCGGGCGTTGGGCTGGGGCTCTGTGGTTGAGAAGAATCAGCTGAAGGGTGATGCTCCTCTGTAGCATCTCTAACCAGCTGGCTGACACCGAGTTCAGCTGTTGGTACGTTCAGACTCTGTAAGATCAGCCAAGATTGTCTCGTCCTGGTCCCCTCCTCTCCCTGCCTGCTGACATCAGCTCTTCTCTGAGACAGTAATTCCTTTGAGGAAGAGTCTACAGCTACATATCTGAGAGGGGCTTGGGCAAGGTCTAGCACCATGGTCGGTGGTTTTTAGCTGCAGGATCATACAGACAGCCTAAACAGCCATGCACAGACAGTTTTGCAGCTTTCCTAATGCCAGCACTGCACTGTAACACTAACACTGAGGTGGAATGCTCAGAAATGGAACTCTTGAGCATTTAGAGAACCAGTGATGGGCTCAGAGTTAGGTGTTGGGATTATACCCCTCCATACAGGGCAGGAGAGTCTGGTAATCCAAGCCTCACCACTCTTTTGACTGCAGATCCAGGTGCCGTGTAGCTGAGTTAGGCACCCAGAGAAGAATATCCAAAACAAAACTCCTCTGTGCTTCAGGGCTGAGGATAACAGACCTTCTTAACCATTCATCCTCAGCTCATATATTGATGATAGTCTTCATGATAAATGACATCTTGCTGAGCGAAATACAGCAAATTACAAGAATCACCCCAGAGGGCAGCTGCTGGCAGCTGTGTACACAGGACTATATTGCTGTTCATGATGCATTTTTTCTATTTTGCAAATTGATGCAGAAATGAAATTTCATGAGTGTTTATCGACACTCACATACAGCAGGCAGGTTTCTAAATGGGCTCTCCAGAGATGATTGAAATTCCAATCCCAGTTCCTCACTGTGTCCACTGGTTTTGTAAAATCCCACGTTGTTTGCTGGGCTGATGTGTGATGGGAGGCAAGCATGGTTCTTTGGAGCTGGGAACCCCTTTGCTGCCCCAAAGCAGATGCTAGACACACACACACCCCTCACAGACACACCTCCCTGCCCCACAGACACCCCCCCTACCCCCCCCTGCTGCCCCTGACACACACAAGGTGTGTCTCTCTTCCCAGGTCCCAGACCAGTAATGTGCATGGGAGAGAGTGGTTTTCAATTAGAATTCAAATGTCACAATGATAGAGTCCTCCTAATCCTTCAACAAAGTTGTGCATGGTAAAATCAAACTGTAGAGCCTCGGGCTCTGGGTAGTTTTGTTGACCATCAGCTTAGTGCCAAATCTCCTGGGATATTTTCATGGATTCAGGATGTGCAGAGGGTGCTTCCAGCGCTTGCTGTTGGCTGTCAGGTAGATGCACCTGCTGCATTCCCTAATGTGACCTCTTAATAATCACGTGAGGAAGAGGAGCCCTTGGTTTTCTATTCCATGCAGAAAAGCTTTAAGAGTCTCAGCCTGCAAATGTGTCGGTGAGAAAGCACAGGTAGTTTTCTGTGTGGATTGACTGTATTTAAAGAGGGAGTAAGGGAGAAAGAGGAACAAAGAAGAGTGTTTCCTGCATTTTCCCCGGGGGAGTTTCTTCCTGTACCCTGGGCTCCCCCAGGGACTGTAGCTCGAGCTGGCTGTGCCAGCCCAAGGTTTGCTGGCTCCCTGTTTCCTGTGAGCATGGCAGCCCACGCTCACAGATAGAGTTCTCTAGTGGAGATATGCTTTAGTGCTGCTCCATTATCCGGAGTTCCTGAGGGAGAGGAGAAGTCATTGCTGAGTAACCTGGATCTCTCTAGCAACAAGCTGACAGTTTCTGTGGTCTAAGCAAGAACCTTCCTGAGGTTTCTCTGTGAGCGCCCATGGAAGCCCTCAGGCGGATTGTGGTGGCTGGGGATCACCAGCAGGCAGTGAAGGATGGCAGGAGAATTTTCCCGACACTTCTCTGGCCTCATGTCCAGAGAGAAGGCGACAGAGGAGCTTTTATGCAGACTAGAACTGCAAGAGTCCTAATGGCCTGTCATGCTGGCTGTACTTGGGATTTGCATTACTGGTGATGTTTTTGTAGGAGCTTTATAGCCACACATGTGACAGCCTTAATTTTGGATGTGTGTACAATGCCAAATCCTCATCCTGGTGACACCAGTGCGAAACTGGAATTTATTATTATATTAATTTCAGAGCAAGCTCTAGGCTTACTTTGGGAACAGGATCTGACCAAAGACCACCTGTGCAGTGGAAAGGAATGAGAAATAAAACCTTGTAAGCCACAGTCCCTCAGGGTATGGCACAGAGCACTGCAGATCTGTGTTTGTCCTCTCCATGTGTGCTCTGAATCAATCCCTTCAGTACAAAAGCTCAGGTCCCTCCTACCTCAGTGTGTTTGAGGGAGGAAGACTAAAACTGGATCTCCTCTGTGGGCATGTTTCAGAATCCCATATATATGTGTGTGCAAACACACACACACAGAAATACGTGTGTGTATTTAGGTATTTTTCTGTTTCCATATCACCTGGGGGTGTTCTTTTCCCTGTGATTCTCTGCTAGTAGGCACCAAAGCAAATCGAAGATTAATTCCATTTAATTTCAGGGATAAAGAACATTCCAGTCACAAGAGGTTTGCCATCAACGTTGGAGGACATTAAGTATTTGGAGTTTTTTTAGTTGCAAGATAATAATGTTCTGGTGTAAATGTTTTATAATTATCTCATGAATTATTCATGGTTAACTTGTTAACCCGGCCTTTTATGGGATATGGTCTCTAGAGTGCAAGGAGAAATTTAAAGATAAATAAATGTGAAGACAGGACCCAGCTGCAACAATGAAAATGCATTGAGGCTTCTGATTTATTTTCTGTCTGCACTGAAGAGTGTTTCATTCTCTTATATATATTTTTGTGGTGATGAGCCACAGAACTTGAGTAAGCGGATGAGGTTATTTTCTATATATAGAGAAAGAAAAGAAAAACTGGGAAATAAATCAAACTCCTTCACTGTTTTTTAATCTGAAAGTGGTGCTTGAATCATTTCACCTATTGTTCTGCAGCTCAGAGGTTCTATTATTGTTGATACCCTCTCCATCTGGTGAAGCATTAATGAAAAATGGAAACCAGCATGTATTTTTCTTTATGCATATTACTGGGCCTTTTTTCTGTCTTCACCCTTCCTTCCACTTCCCCTTCTTCTCTCTTCTTCCATCCTTATTCTCATTTTTGTTCTTTAATAATTTCTTCTTTAATTTTAATTATTTTTCTCTCTTTTCTTTTCCATTCTTCTCTCTGTTCCTCTGGGATTGTCTTTTTCTCCTCACTTTCCCCTGATTCTTTCACCATGTCTCACCTGTTAATGTTTTTTATTGTCTGCAGCTCCCTCTTCATTCTCTCTGTTGCTCACAGGATCTTTGTGGTATGTGCTGAAGTCCATGAGCCTTAACCCCAACCATCTGAAGACAGAATCAGGCCTGGAGAAAAGCTCCTGCAACTCAAAGCAACCAGGTGGCAGCTTCTGGAAGAAGAATGCTGAAACTCAAACCTGGACTTCCAGCCTGAACGCCCGTCAGCCTTGATAACCAAAATGCACCAGGAAATGCGATAACTTCATTGCCATACACCAGAGATCAGTGGACAAAATACCCAGCGAGGGCCTGAGATGGCTCCCAGCTTGCCTGATATCCATGAATCCAAATGGAAAAGAGAGCATGGTAAATGACACTTAATCCCAGTGAGTGCAAAGGCTGTCCTTGTACCCAGAGAAACAAGTGACAGCTAAAACACGACTGAGATCTCCAGGGATGTCTGCAGGAGCAAAGTCTCCTCTGTAGAAGATTAAAGCTTGGTGCAAACTCCAAGGTCACCTCTGTATAAGCAGTGGGAAGGGAACAGTATAAAACCTGGGATCACCTGAGCTCTCTGGCATCCATCTGCTTAGCAGTGTTGAGGTTTATTGCACTGGAGTTTCCACAAAGAGTTTTCATCCATCAGGAATGCAGGAGCTTTTTCAAAGAAGCTCTGGGTTCTGCAGAGTCTGATGGATATCCTTAAAAATTTTGAAGTGGCAGTTTGGAGGGTAGCTGGCAAAACATGAGCCAGCAAGACATTGCAGAAAGATGAATTCTCAAGCAGAAATTTTTAGAGAGGGTATTTGAGAATGAAAGAGTGATTCTACCACTCTGCATTCATTTGTTGAAATTTATGCTATAAAATGGACAGCAGAGGAAAGTCAAAACTGTCACTGATGATTTTTCTTTCCCTTCCCCCTCCTGCCCCCAATCTTTTATTTATTAAACTGCTCTGGGTGCACCTTTCAAAGGATTTTTTGGCTTACTGTTTGTTATATCCCCATCAGCCTTGGAATGGGAGCGACAGGCAGCTTGATAAATGGATCGAAAAGCTGCTTCTGCCAGAGTCAAACCAACAAAAACCCCTCAACATCCATAAGCCTTTTTGTTTTAGCATTTCTAAAACAAGCACCATTTCCCCCAGAACATCACTGAAGAGTGATGCACCAGTACCCCCGAGTGTTTCAACAAAGGGATTTTTTTATCCAGTGATACCCAGGGCAGAAGTTCGTCACTGGGTCATGAACAGGACTCAGCCTGCAGCTCTGGAGAGCAAGGGCAGAGAAAGAGAGAGAGAGAGAGAGATGGTCTTAGTAAGGCTGAGCAAATCTTGATTCCAAAATATGCTGGGCAAATCAATGGAGTAAATGAGTCAAAATGTGTGAAGCTGGGTCCTGCTCACTGAGACTCGCAGCTGTCCTGCTTCCATACAGCTATTTGTTACCCAGATACTTTCTAAACTCTTCCTTTCCTCCCAGTCCTTCTTTAAATATGAACAGCTCAATATATCCCTGGTTCCAACCTTTTGTCCTTAGCACACCTAAATTCCACAGTTGGTCCATCCTGGCAGTAAACAAGGGTTTAGCTACTGTGGCTTGTTGACAGCGGTAAATGGTTCAGTCCCATCTGTGAAGGTACTAAAAATTCACAAGTAAATAAATACCCCCATAAGGAAGTGGTCAGGAACCATTGGTTGCAAAACTCCCAACCAGCCAGGTGAAAACCTGTCATGTTGTCTGCTGTAGCTTACAGCACAAATGTTGCAGCAAAGGAAGTGGGAGGGGGGGAAATCCACCACCACAACAACCTAAAAAAAAAAGAAACCAAAAAGGAATGAAAACGTGTGGCTTGTGAGAGGAAGGAAAAGCTCTAATGGTGAATACCACAGGCAGAATGACAGAGGCTTGTGCTCTGTCCCTCACTAAGGTTGTTTCAGCTCTACATGCAAAGGTGATGAATATGCAAGGCAAGAGATGTGAATCTCCCCTTGGGCTGAGCTCACTGGTGTGGGATTTGCCACTGTGGATCTCACTGACAGCAGGGCACCCCACTCTCCTAGCACAGCACCCAGCGAGGTGGCAGCACTGCAAGGACACCTGATGGGCTCTGCCAAAGTTAATAATCTTCTTGTCTCTATTCTTACCCATTGTCTGACTGGGTTCTGACTGTCTCTGACTGTCTCTGATCTGTGCTGTCACCGAGGGGCTGCCAAGGTCCTGGCTGCCTAGGGGCACATCTTCCCAGTAGTGAGTCCAGTGCCATGGCCATGCTGTGGGTTTTCTTTCCTAATTCTGGGGAGCCACCATCACTGAGTTACTGCAGTGACCCCACCCTGTCTCCTTTTTTCTGTCTGCTCCAGTCCCTTTTAAGAACTGCCTGGCTTCGGGATGAACTTTGCTGTTCCTTGAGGCAGGAGGTGAGTGTGGGACAGAGAGATGGATGCTGCCTTTCACTTGCTGGAAAGATGTGGTGTGCCCAAGGCCATGCAGACAGGAATGCTGACGGGAATAAGGTAAGAGAGCAGAAGGTACCTGGACCCTTGTGATTCTCTGGTTATTTAGAATGCATAATTGTAGTTTGTTTAACACCAGAGGATAACTGATCATTCACAGGAAAGAAGCCAGTGGTGGAGATCAATATTTCTATTGCTGTGCTAGAAAAGTAGCAGAAAAGGAATGGCTCTTTAATTGTTACAGCAGAGCAGAAGTCTGTGCTTAAGGCTGTTTGTGGCAGGGGCCAGCAGAGGGTTTGTGCATTGCTGGCTCTTGTTTCAGACTTGAGCTTCAGTGAATGAGTGTGGATGATGTACCCTGAACTCCAGATGTGGCCTGGCTGGAGACAGGGCAGATGACAGCTCAGCCATCCTTGATCTAGAGAGAGAAATTAAGTCACTCTGAAGGCGAAATAAGGAGTATATGTGGAATAGTAACTTGAGCAAATTTCAGCTGAGCACTTCAGTCTCCATTTTCTACTCAGAACACACTGATGAATATTTTTTTCTACAGGCATAAGAGTTACCAAGAGCTGACTTCACTTGTCACAGCCAGAGCTGGGTTTGCACCAGCACCTGTGGGATCTGTAGTAAAAGCACAGATAATCTGTTTTACCAAAATGTTTGTCTGAAAGGTTTTGTTTCCAATCAAGTATTTGTTGAGCCCTTCCTGGAGGGTCTTGCAGAAGGAGTAGGAGGAGGTGACTCTTTGAATGGGATTCTGTGTAGGAATTCCTTATTATAGGCACTGGCAAGGAACATGGCTCTGAATTAGATATATCTGAGCTTGTACTCGTTTTTGGTCACGAATCAATATCTTGATTTCTCATCCAGAGCTTGCAGCTTGTATATAATTATTCTCCCATGCCCTGTGCAACAAAAGACTGAGAATTGTCCCAAAACAAGAGAATTTTCCAAGTCGGTTTGGCTGAGGTGGCCAAGCCTGACTCACCATCGGTGTTACCACGGCTCACACTGGCTGGGACCTGAGGAGCAGCCTGGATTTCTGAGAGCCTGTGCTGACTGAGAACACGTGAATATCTTGCCAAGCTTATCCAGCAACAGACCACTAAGCAGGGGGAAAAAAGAAATGGAAACATGAATAATCTCTACGTCATAAATCCACACCCGGGGAGCTGGAATGGGTTTTCTCTTGGGGTGTCCTGTGTACCACAAATGCAGGCTTAGCGCCCAAGGCTTCTGGGAATCAGGGACCCCGGTGCTCACTCCCACACAGCTTTCCATGGCACAAGACTGACCTCCAGTGGCACTGACTAGTGTGGTTGGGCTGTGAATCTGGGGAAGATGTGTACAAATGCTCGTTAGAGGCCACACGTTCAGATTGCAGGGCAGACATTCGCTCCTTGCCTTCTTCAGACCTTTCCAGCGCAAACACAGGCGCTGGGAACAGTCTCTTGCTGAGCTGGTAAATGCAACGTGGTTCAACTGAAGTAGAAAATTCTGAAAATGTTCTCATGAAATAGGAAGGAAGTATCCTACGTATGGCTTCTCTCCCTGCAGACCAAAGTGATGAGAAAGAAAGGGGCAAAAGAGAAAGGGAAGAACCGGAAGCTTTTGGGGCAGAGTGAATTTCATTCTGCAAATGAAATCCTGCTGCCAGTGTTTGAGGTACTTAACCTCAGGATACCGCATGATTTGCAGCTCTACCTCTGCAGGGTGAGGAGGGAAACATATCCCAGTTTAACCTGTGGTTCTGCTTTCCAGGGTGGCAAGCTGCTGGGAAGAAGTGCTCACCTGAATGAGGAGGAACTGTCTGCATCATCATTTAGGCTTTCCTTCCTTTCCAGAAACCATACATGTCCTCTTCTAATGGCAGAATTACAGCTCTCTGATTCCTCTAAAACTGACACAGAGCCTTCCCTTTTTTATTGCTGGTGGGGGTTTAGGTGGCCCTATGTCTTTGTAGAGGGTTTCCTTGTGTTTCATGTGCCCCCAACACCATTCTGTTGGTGGCTCTCTGACAACACTCTCCTCATTGTGTGAATACATATCTCTCCTCATCCTCAGTGCAGCACACAGCTTCTACCAGTGATGAGGCACTTGGTGGATTTAGGGACAGGTGTCCTGGCTGGCTGAGAGCTACTAGACCTCCAACAGAAGGAAAAAGTTCTTTCCTCTGCCAGTGGAGAACTTCTGTGAATGGTAAGACACAGAAATGCAGCAATAATTTCTGTGAAAAGGTGAGGAGCCTGTCAGCTGCTAGAGATAGATCCTGATGCTGATTTCCAAAGGAAACCTGGCATCACAGGCTAAGGTGAGGATATGGTACAAGGGGCTGCCCTGGATCTAGTTCAGCTGGTGCATTTTTATCTCAGAAGGGATTCTCAAGGAGAGAGCTGTCATTGCTGTATGACTTTCGGGCACCCAGAGCTGCATTAACCAAGAGAGATCTTTGACCTCCCACTTGTGTAAGTAATCAGAGGTTACCCTGGACTGAGTACATCCAATGTTCAGACTCAGTATGGCTCAGATTTAGCTCAGATTTGTACCCAGGACAGATTCCAATCGTAGACTTTGAACTGAGGCACTTTTTCCCTGTCAGAATATGGAAGGAGGAGGTGGAAAGGCTGCAGTGCCCTTGGCATCTGCATAAGAGAAGCATTCACCTGGTGATTTACACCGATGGCTCTTGTGGAGCTCAGGGGTTGTGGTGAGCTTGGACAGGCTGCAAAATGGAGAGATGAAATGCCTCACTGAAAAGGAACAGCAGGAGCTGGGAACAACCGGGAGAGGTCTCTGGAGGGAGCAGGGCAGGCACAGCTGAGCTGCCTTTCCCAAAGCCTGCTTAGCATAGGCCAAGGCCCTCATTTACTACTGACTGGAGGGATGTTTTACAAGTGCCCCTTCTGGTTTAGAGAGATATGAAATCCGACTGTAATTAAGGTAATTTGGAGTTGAACATGGGCAAAGATAATGAGCTGGAAATAACAAAAGAAGAAAGAAGGGAAGGTGTTGCTAAGGAACAGGTTTTCTGCATTAAATCCTCTCCCCTCCCCAATAAAATAAACCATTTTTAGGATCTGGGTGGCAGAGTGATGGGGCAGACAGAGCACAGGCATGGAAATGACTGCTAGATCAAGAGCTCAGAATAATGACAGAGGTAGGAGGAGGGGTGTGACTTGGAGAATTGAGAAAGGCAAAAAGGGTGACCGCTGTGGCCAGTACAATTTAGGGCCAGAGCCGTGGCTTTGGGATCAGCACAGTGGTGTCCTGTGCCTGACTTACCCCTTGTGTGAGGGAACCCCCCCAATGCCCTGAGCCTCCACTGGGAAGTGCTCTGAGATATGGACATAAGGACTGGCCACCACCATGTCTTGCTTATCAAAGGCCAGCAAACAGCCCCTCTCAAAGCACGAGGCTTTTAACTTCTCCAGTGTTTGACCACGGTGAGAATTCCCGCTGGAGTCAAGCATCAGGGTGAAGGCTTAAGATTTGTTCTCCTTGGCTTTTAGAAATGGTGTAAAACACAGTGTGTTTAAGCCAAAAGGAGGATGGAAGAGAAGTCCACAGAAAGGACCAGAATACTTAAAAGCCAGCAAAACATAGGTAAACTGACAAGTTATTATCAATGAGTTTGTTTGAATTTGACAGAGCTTTCCTGCAAGCATGGGGGAGGGAAGGGGGGGTGAAGAATTCCCCACCAGTGTGAGCTGTAATAAAGGACCTGCTGTTTTCTGATTCTCACTCTCTGTGAAAATTGGAAAGGTTAGCCAGGTAATTGAAATCGGGACTGGAATACAAATAGCGGTGTGAAAACCCTACAGCTGGCAAATAAAATTGCAGAGAAAAGACTCAATCCTCAGTGGAATTTCTTCACAGCAAAAAGACTGGATGGATGGGGGGAAGAGATGATTTTCAATATACCTGTTCCTCCTGGGAGAGAAGATAGGGAATGAAATGAGACCGGAAGGAACCAGACTGAGACTAACACTTACATGAGTGTTCCTTGCTGTTAATGCAAGAGACACACGAAAACTGGGCTGTGCTGAGGCTGAATCATGTCTGGCAGTCCTTGGTGCCTCTTGGAGGAGTGCAGTGGGCTTGCTGGGATTTGTTAGGCTGCCATGTGAGCCCCAGCTTTGGGACTGGTTAGTGCTGTACGCAGAGAGAGCCAGCTCCACATGACTCAGCCCTTCGTCTTGGGGCTGGGGTACATAACCACAGCAGATGGATCTGGGCCAGTGTCAACTGCTGCTCATCCTTGTTACATGCAGGAACACAAGCTGGCTTCATCATTTTAAGCTGAGAGCGTGCTGCCTGTGTCTCAGCTCCAGTGGAGGGTCCTGCCAGTGCTACTGGAATGGACATTTGTACGTGCTGCTGTTTCTGAGGTTTGCTTTTCTTCGGGAGCAGGTGACTTGATCTGGGAGGAAACAGCAGTGCAGGGCTTAGGGGAAGCTGAGTTTTGTGGTAGCAGCCAGGTTTGTTCACACCCAGAAAACCCCTCTGCCTGCAGGATTTCCCTATCACCAAGCCAGCTAACAAGCTCCAGTACATGGTTAAATAAACATGGTTAAATATACCTCCAAGTTCCTGTGTTAGTGCTTTGTTTGCTTCCTCCCAGAGAGTCTGGTGAGTTATTCTGTTTCCCAAAACTGTGACTCTTGTACTTTTTTGCTGCAGTTGCTCTGTGCTGCCCAACCCACCTGCACTGCAGTCATGAAAAAACTTCTTTTTGGAGACTTTCCATTGAGTTCAGGCAGCTGTTTAGCACATTCTCTGGCAGGCCAGATCTTCCTGCCCTTGTCATCTCCTACAGAAGCAAAGGAAAGAAAACTGAAATGTTGCAAACAAATGCTGCAAATTCCACACGTGCTAGAGCTTTGTTGGCATTTCTCTGCCTTTTCAGTGTAGCCCAGGTGTCCCAGAGTCACCAGCCCCAGACTGGTGAGCTAAGTGGTAGGTGAGCCCCTGAGGACGCTGTTCTCCCAGTGTTTAGTGGTGATTTAGCTGTGAGCTGTTTGCTTTGCTCATTTGGAGCAAGATTCTCCTAGTGAGGCGTTTCTGAGGGAGGCTCTTGGCTTCTGAAGAAATGAAACAAACTGAAAGGCTCTGATAAACAAACCTGCTTTGCAACAAACAACAGCACTCCAAGGTGACTTGTTCCTTGTTGCCTGGCTGTGTTTTTCAGCTGCAGAAGATATGCATAAAAACTACCTGTAAAACACCTAAAGCAGATGACTGAAATAGGTCAGATAAATTGATTTTAGAACAGCTTTTTCCCCCCTCATTTAGATAAGAAAGGAATACAGATTTCCTCTGATGGAGATTACGTTGAAGACACCTGAGTCAAAGGGTCTTCTGGAAAAGCCACCTCTAGCCAAAATATCAAACAAAAGCCTGTTCCTCTGGGAAGGAACTTGCTGCAATTCATAAAATAGTGTAAGAGGAGGATGCAAGACAAAACTTATTTGGGCTTTTACAGTAAGAACCTCAGTATTTCATTCATGAATTAGCATCCCAGTGGGAAGCAAATTATTCCGACAGCTCCCATACACCTAAAATTAATCCTTCTTTAAAAATTAAGTGGATTTAAGATAATTTGCCTTAAAAACATCAGCTACAGCTTTTCAAGGTTTCACAAAGTCTAGGCAGTAACAGAAAGTCTTCTGGTGGCAAATGAGCTTAGCTCTGTGTCTCGGGTATGACCAAAGCAGGCTGTTGACTACCCAGAATGTAAATGGAAAGAAATATGGAAGAAAATCAACAACCCTTGACTCTCCTGGAGAGGTTCTTACTTTATGGTCCATTTTGTGCATGGCAAATTCTTTTTTCAGAGTCAGGGAATCGTGCACAAGATGCTCACTGTATTTTGGTGCATGGTGACCTACCCCAACGATCTCAAAAGTGTTTTTTTTTCCTAGGCAGGGAAACGTGCAGGGCCCAGATTGGGCAATTTTCTGCAGTTTCTTTGCAAACTCTTTTAATCCTCAGCTCGCTCTGAAGGACATTTGCCATCATTGCATCAACTTGGACTGAATTCTAAACCCAAGTTTTAATCCCTGCAGGAGCTTGTTTAATTTCTTGTTCTTTCCCCTTTTTCTTCCTCAGTTTGTATACAGAAAGAAAAAGTCCAGATTATCATTCTGCTTTCATTATCGTATTCCTCCTTACATTGATGTCCATTTGATATGGAAATGCCACCGCTCAGCAATTTGCTAGTTTGTGGAAAAAGAAACCTCAGTGGGGAAAATACTAGCAAGTGTCGTAAAGAACAGCAGAGAAAATGAGACAACTGTGGAAAAACAGAGAGGGAGAGCAGACCTGGCTGCTCCACAGCCTGGCAAGCAGCAGTTTTTGCTTTGAGGCCCTCTCCTGGCTATGAAAACCGTGCTGCCCGGTTTTTAACCTCCTCCCCCAGAGAAGCAGTTGTGTGGAGTTCTTGGATGCCACGTGGCCCTTGGGGCTTTGTGCTGGTTTTGTGCAAATATAACAGCTGAACTGTGGGGTTTTTTTAAGTACTGTGACTTGTAGTGAGTTCTTAGTGCCCTGCCCTTGGTGCTGGATGAACATCTGAGGAATCTCTGTCTGCTGCTGCTCACATGAAATCAGAGGGAGCAACAGGAAGCACAAGGGTTTCTGGAGCATGGACCAGGCTTAGGAAGAGAGACTCCAGTGTATTTATTTTCATGTTACGTACAGATACAGATAACCATCTCTTCAGATGAAGTGTACATTTAGTTTTACTGATAAGCTGTGGTTTAAACACTTCAAAACACAGCGGTGCTCAAAAACTCCTCATATAAACTTAACAGAACTGCCCACCTGCTGTCCATGGTGTTTTTTTCCAACTGAACCTGGTGTTAGATCTGAGCATCACTCACTGGCAAAAAACACAATTCGTCTTCCCTTTGAGTGCTTCCTTGCAGCACATGTCAGACCCTCCACGTTTTGTTCACAGTGCTGGAGCACTGCCCCTGCTCTCCACACTTTCTGCTCACACACTTGCACGTTTCCCAGAGGGAGACAGAAGCAGAGAAATAAATCAATAGACAGTTCTGCCGACGAAGTCACGCTTGATTTCAAATAAATACGGTTTTATCACACTAGACCACTTCGGGGGAAAGAGAGTTGTTCTTCATTTTTGTGCAACAGGAGTTTTTCCTCAGCCAGTTGCCAACATTTTTCAGCACTTGGCTATGAAAGCTCCTTAATGTATAAATAAAGGAAAAGCATCAGCTTTGGTGACATCTCTATCCATCTTCCTGTTTTTTTATCACTGGATCCAGCTTTCAAAATGCAGGAGGTAAATACCAGAGCAGAGTGATAAATAACTCAAACACCGACCTTTTGGGAAGAAAAGCCTCCAATGGACATTGACTACATTTAGGGACAAAGTGCATCAACTATTTTCTAGACATCCTCCCTCAGGAACAAGGGTGTACCGAGCTGTGCAGTCGCAGGGAGCTTAGCTTGGAGTCTCCAGTTAGACCACATTTTTGTCACTGCATTTATTTTATTTTTAGCAGAATTCAGGGGAGTTTTGACATGTCTCTCCCAATAACACTTTCACAGAAGGTTTGGTTTGGTGCAAGACTAAATGTTTTCAGCTTTGATTTTGATATTTGGCCGAAAAAGCTCAGTAGTTTTTTCTAATGAGTATCCCTCCTTTTGACTGACAACAAATTAAATGTGATAAAACTGCTTTTAGGACCAAAAAAAAAACCCAACAAACTTCAGAACCAGGTGAATTCCTGATGATTTGCTTCTTACTATTTATCTTGTAAAATTTCTTCATCCACTCACATTCCTCCCACCTCTGCTTCCCCTTCCTCACAAAACTCTTTTGTCTTCCCTTGGGACAAAAATGCAGCCATTTTGTTTAGAGATCACACGAAATCTTCACCCTCCAGCTTCACCCCCCAGCCCTTGTCTGCAGGTCTGTGTGCTCATCTGCAAGTCAAGAGATGCATTTACCACCCCTGGGCTTTGCAGCCAAAGGCTGGGATTCTCCCACGAAGAGAGGAGAGAGCGGCATCACTCATGGGTGGCTCTCACCCATGGCTGGCCCTCTGTGCAGCAGCACAAGATGCTGTCTCATCCTCAAAGCATAACAGGCATTGGAAAAGCCTCAAAGCCTCGCAGGGGAATGTCTCCACCCCACGCTGGATGTGTGACTATGGGAAACTGCTCCTCACCCCTTTGGCTGGTGTCTAGGACAGATTTCACACAGCTGGGACACGGAGGAGAACCCCCTGGGCTCAGTGAGGGATCTGCCCATGGGAGGCACAGGGTGAGGGAGGAAATCCAGCACAGCCACTGCCGAGGTGGCCCCCAGGTGGTCCCCAGGTGGCCCCCAACTGGGATCACAGAGCTCGGAGCCCTGCATGGGCAGGAGAACAGGGACAGGGCAGGCTACAGGCAGAAAGGCACTGCTGGCATGGCCTGTCCAGAGGGAAAACACACTGTAATCTCTGGCAGAGGGAAAAATAATGCAAAATTTCTGCTTAGAAATGTAAATGTCACTCGTGAAATGCAAGTGTCCACTTGGGGGTGGCAAAGCACTTCAGCTGTGTCTTGAGGGAGCAGGAGCTGCCTTTTCTCTGCAGGCCTTGCGTGTGGCTCTCCTCCTCTGCAAGGCTTGTTTCTCAAGACTGCAGGCGGTAAAAAGGGTCTGAAAATATTCCCCTTATGCTCCAGGGAAAGGTGACTCTCTAGCTGCCATGAGTCTCCCACCTTGGAGTCCCACAGTGAGAATCAAACATAAAACTTTGGGGCAAACAAAGAGGCCGTGGTAACAGGAATTCAATCCCTTCCTCCGTGGTAGGAAATGTCATCTGGATCCCCAGTGACCAGAATGGAAAATGTCTTCGTGCATACAGTGTATCATCTTTCAGGAGCTAATGTTCTTATTCGCTGTGATAGCTCTGCGTTCTCTGACTGTGTAAGTAAGCAGCAGTCCCCTGGTGACACTCTTGGGATGATTCTCTGTGGCGCTGCGTGCCAAGCCTGAGCCCAGCGTGGGGACTAAACCCAGCCCTGTGCCAGGATGCACACGGGAGGCATTTCCCTGAACCGCAATGAACAGGCTTTGAAACCTGTGAGGCAGAGTTTGGGCTCCCCCTGAACTCTCTTGGCAAAATTCTATAGGGCCTTGTCCCTGCAGCCAGCAGAGCCCAGGAATCTGTCAGCTCGGATGTGAGCGTGCTGCCTCCAGGATCTGTTCGCAAAACTGGGATGCA
The DNA here is from genome assembly GCA_013398015.1 of Oreocharis arfaki. Classification (NCBI taxonomy): domain Eukaryota; kingdom Metazoa; phylum Chordata; class Aves; order Passeriformes; family Paramythiidae; genus Oreocharis; species Oreocharis arfaki. The sequence continues at coordinate 227,628 of VZRR01002754.1, forward strand.
GGAAAGTTTTTCAGACCTCGTATTGCGCTTTGTGGCAAAAACCGAATTTAGTTGATGCGAAATTCCTGCAAAACTCTCCTTTTTATTGCCCTTGTATGAGGTTTGTCCCAGCTCCCTCTGTTGTGGATGCTGTGCAGCTTCTTCCTGGTGGTTGCTAATCCCGACTTCTGCAATCCACCAGGTACAGAAGGATTGAAGCCTGCTGAAGCACAACTGTTGCCTTTCCCTGGTCTTAAAATTAAGAGCCAAACACGGTTACGGGGAAGAAGGGTTTTTACTGTGGTATTTATTTAAGGATCCTTAGGTGCAGCACTTCGTCCGGGTGGAATGCGCTGAAAAGCGCGCCGAAAAGCACACACACCATAAATCACATATACCATTATAGGCCTTGCAAATTAGCATATCTATCAAAGATTCCCCAAGGAGAGGCTTGAATGAATCCTCCATCCCGAGGAACCTTCCCCTGGATGGGCCTATCTTCGTTTACAGGATGTGTTCTAGAGAGGACCTTGGTGTCTGGAGCTTTTTGCGAGGCTTCGAGGATGTTTGGTCTCCTGGCTTAATGGAATATTAGATCTATATTAAGTTGCCAAACTTAAAGGATTACAAGTATGTGGGCTAAAAGTACACTCAAAAGCTATATAAAAGGGAATGTAAAAGGGGTATAAAAGAAAAGGCAAAAAATCATCATGGCATCACAACCACAGGGCTTCACTGGTGGAGACAACACATAAATATCTGACGTTGAAGTCATGATAAGAAGCTCAGAAAGCCAAAGTTTGCTTTAGGTTTATTTTACAATTATTGGCTCCCTGGTTCTTCTGGCCCAGAAATAGCCATTGCTGGTAGCTGGTGTTTATCAGCCCAGCTCTGGGCTGCTCTCATTCTTGCCTGTTTGCTAATGTTGACAGGAGAGGTTTGCAACAGCCATACCCTCAAGAGGGTCATAGCAGAGGGAAGTGGGACTGGCCTACCTAGATCTAGAAGTGGGCAGACAAGGCTTATGCAGAAAGTTGTCCCATTTCAAAATAAGTAAGAACTGATGGTTAGGTTGCTGCACAAAAAGCCATTTTTTGGTAAGACTTGGCTAAGCTGATGCTCTCTCCTGTGCTGGGAGCGTGTCTCACCTTTTAAAGCAGCTTTTTGCTGGCACAGCTTGCAGTGAGCAAACTCAGATTCCCAGCCCTCCCATTAGCTTGAGGGTAATACAGTTCTTCCCTAACACATCCTAAATACAGCCTTGTCCAGCATTCATTCAGTGGGACACCTCCTGAGCAATTCTTGCTGAAATCAGTCTTTTAGGAAGTTTTCTTCTGCTTTTGTTTCTTAAAGTAATTTTCTTAACCTTCTCTCTCAGCTGTATCACACCAACATGGAAAGTCACAGGCCAGTGGAGAGCTGGAAGCTGCTGACTGATGTCCTGTGTGTGCCAGGGAGACTTGTGTTTTCAGCAGAGTCCATGAGATTGCGATCCTCAATCACAAACATGCTCTTCTGGGACAAAATCTTGCACGTGGGATGTTTAGGGGCACAGTGCTTGCAGCAAGGAGAAATCACACTGAGAAAAGCCATCCTGAAGCGCTGGGACAGCAGGTTGTAAATGATGGGGTTTGTGGCAGAGCTCAGGTAGAAGAAAACACCTGGGAGAACAAGGGTGGGGGGGAAGAGAGAGACATTAATTTATGTGTGAAACGATCTCACAAAAGGAAAATCTCTTCTTTGGCTATGCAGCTCCACCGAACTTGGGTGTAAAGGTGGAGGCAGCAGCGGTGGAGCTCTGCTGCCTTCCTGGCACAGGCAGAGGGATGTCTCACCAAGCTTAGCCCAGGCACTGCAGCGAAAGGAAAGTGGGAGAGAATGTGAATTGGAGCTCACTCCCTCCATCTGTTCAGGAACCAGAAATCTCTTGAGCTGCCCTGACCTGCCTCCAGCACTGCCCTCATCCCCACAGCAGGGTTTGCACAGCTGGTGCCCCATCAAAGCTGTCAGAGGATAACTTCCAGCCAGGGGAAGCTAATTTCTTCAACTCACCAGGACAATTGCACAAGACTGTGTTTGTCTGAGCTGCCTAATGGCCACACTCAGTGTTTTCCCATGGCAGACTGAAAATAAGATTCCTCTTTGAAAAGGCCTTCATTTTTTGGTTGGCAAGGCCATAAAGATTTGGTTTCATCGCCCAGTTCTGAGCAGTATGTGAGGCTCTTGTCTTGCATTTGGTAAAGTTTCCTATTTGCCCCAGAGAGCCTGTGGAGGATGCTGCCTGCTCCTGTGTACTTCTTAAAAGCAGCTTAATGACAGCAGTCTTTGCTTCTGAACATTCCCAAGGATGAAAAGCGGCTAGTAATAATGCATGATATCCTTTTTATTTTTTCTTTTATTCTTTGTGAATATTCAGACACTACTGGACAACATGTCCAGATCTTGAAAGCTGCAGAAACTTGCCTGTAGTTTTTATTCAGGCACTGTTCTCATCACGGCTCACAAAACCTCAAGAAGGTTTTCCATGCAAGTCTCATGTCCCCTACAAAATAAATGACTACAAATTCCAAGTAAACCACTCATAAATACTTTTCTTTTTTGCCAGTCCCTGTGCAAGTGGAAGAAGAAAGCTTTACCTGACACCACGTGAATTAAGTTGAACGTATTGGCCAAAGGCTCAGTCCATTCCACAACAAAGCTGAAGAAAAGTCGGTCTATATGGAATGGAGCCCAGCAGATGGCAAAAACTATCACAAGGACAACTGGCATGGAGAAAGGAGAGAAGAAAAACAGGTCAGTAATGGGAGGATAAGGTTCACCTGCACAGGACAGAGGGTTCAGAAAGCTGGATGAGAGACTTAATATACAAATTTTATTCACAGTTTCAAAATTTTTCCATACTTTCTGTCTTACCATTACCAACTAAAAGAGCAATCTTTCCACTAATTTCTGTATTGGATAACCTAATGCATGTCCACACAGTGACGTTCAAACAGAGCAGGAAACAGCCAGGCAGCGCTGGAGTATATACAGAGCCCAAACCCATTGCAGGCTCAGGAAACCAGGCTGGCTTCAAAGTACAGTTTCCTGATTCAAGCAGTGACTTAAGCTGCTTTAAAGAATAAGGTGATTTCTGTTTCCTGCATGAGCATCTCAGCAGCAAGGTGATCTTTGCCTTAAAGACAGCCTCAAATTAGGAAGCTATGTAAGCATTTTCAGGGGGACCAGAGCATAAATTCTCTTGAACGTTAAACAATGTGCAAGGCTGCTTGGGTCCAGCTTTTCTTTGGAGTGGTTAAATCAGCCGTAGGTGACGCACGTGGCTTGGCAGGACTGTCTCAAGAACAGACAGCTGAGAGGGGACCTCATCAATGTCTGTCCCTGTCTGCAGGGAGGTGTCAGAGGATGCACCAGGCTCTGCTCCGTGGGGCCCAGCATTAGCACAGGAATTGATGTCCCGGAACTTCCACCTGAACATGAGGCAGAACTTCTTTACAGTGACCCCACACTGGAACAGGTTGTCCAGAGAGGGTGTGGACTGTCCCTCACTGGACATATTCCAGAACAATCTGGACACAATCCTGTGCTCTGGGAGGACCCTACTTGAGCAGGGAGGTTGGACCAGTGGGCCCACTGTGGTCCCTTCCAACCTGAACCATTCTGGGATTCCTGCTCAGGAGCAGAGCTCAGGGTGTGGTGCAAAGCAGATGTACATTCTGTAAAAATGTACCAGATAGACTATTTGCACTCTGAAAAAACAGGGATTCTCCCTGGAGGGCTGCAAGAGCCGAGTTGGAGTGAGGGATGTTGGGGAATTGCCATGCAAGCGTCTGCCATGAAGGTTTTCTCAACCTCCTCTTGTGCTGAGGAGGAAAATTTGCTTTCTGAGTGTTTTGGTGGTTACCGCTGGTACTGCATCCTGTACGTCCGGGTAAAGCATCAATAAGCCTTTTTTTTTTTAGCATAACAGCTACTCGTCTCATAACTCTTGTGTCCAATGAACTTGCTCGATACCCTTCAGGATCTGGTCACTCTCCTCTTCATGGTAAATAAAACACAGAAGGACTCACTACTTACACAACATCTTGGTCACTGATTTCCTGGATGGTCTCTGAACATTCACAGCCATTTCCTCCACTTCCAGAGATTCATCCCCTTTCAACTGGCAAAAGGAGGGAAAGCAAAGGACAGCTTAGACAGGAGATCACACATCCCCTCTGGACACAGACTGTTTGATATTTGATAGATGTAGTTTGAGAAAGCAAAATTTGGGGCCACTCAAGACTCACTAAAAAAAAAATCTACATTTAAATTTCAGTTTTTGTCTAGATAAACATGGAAGCTTTAGGTTCAAAACAATCTGCAGATTTTATGCATCTGAACCTCTGTATCTGCAGCAAATTTATATTTCACCTTCCCCACTCACCTTTTCTCAGTGAGTCAACATTTTGTTCACAGTTTATGCTCAACTTCAACAGTATTTTGTCAGGCATTATTTTCTCTCCTAGCAAAATATTGTTTGTTTATTTTCCTAAAAGTGTTCCCCACAATTAAGCACAAACCAATGATCCAAAAAATACCCAGAGAGGCCTCAGTACAACACAGCTGTAAGAACTGGGAAAAAATCCTGTAGAATTCAAGGGAGTTTGTTTCATGCCTTGAGTGTTTGGACTAGTTGATATTCAACCCATCTAATGAACAAACCCCAGAAATTCTGCCTTGCAGATGGGCAGGGTGCACGATACACACAGATTTAGCCACACACTGCTCAGCTACAGGAAGAAGAGGTTTTTTCCCAGTAGTTTTTCCTGGACTTCTAAAAAATGGACATAAAGAGCAATAATCTGATCGTCCCTGGCATCCTTCCCCAGTATGTTTATGGTGAGAGCACTGGTGCTTTGGTGATGAAAAGATCAGGTCTAGAAAAGGAGGGCAATTGATTTGATCACCAAAGAAATCATATCTGGAAAGTCCATATTTGGCCCCGGCTTCCTGCAGTGGGAACTCCTGATTAGCCAAGAGTGTTGGCTGTTCTCAAGTGAGAGAAACTGGAACCAAAATTTTTGATTACACATGAGACAATATCAGGAATGAGAGAAAAGATAGAAACCATCTGGATTTGTAAAAACCTCATGAAAATGTGCTAGTTGTGCCATTTGCCTTTTACACTGTGACTTTGCTTTCTGATTTCTGATTAATAATACTTTTCTGTAAGGATGATGAAATGAGCCCTTCTTCGAATGTTCTCTTTATTCTATTTATAAAAGGAAAAAACCATGTAAACGGAATTATAGTCAATTATAGCGCAATTCAGCCTCTCATGTTTTACATTATTCCCCTTGTAACTTTTAGTCATAGCCACAGTTGCTTAAGGAAAAGACTCAGTTGATTTGTAACACATCTAGTGATAAATGATCAGATTTATTAAAACCCCTGGATTCCCTTCAGTGGTTTTCAGTCTCAACAGCAATCTATTCCAGGCATATTCCAAAGCCTCAGAGAGTACAGCGTGCTGATGCTGTAATAAACCAGGCACACATGTATCTTTATTCTTCACCTTCCTTCTGTCATTTTGGTGATGCTGTAAGGCTCCTCTTTAGCCTCAAGTGATGAAGGTGTAACAAGTAAGAATAACTCAGCAGCTGCACTTTAATGAAACAATGAATCATTACAAACAGGGAGGGAAAAAAATAAATAAATGAGTCCATGGCAAAGGTTGTAACTTGAGTTAATGCCAGTGGTTTGAGAGGGGTAGAACTCCAGCCAAGGAGGTGGTTACTTTTACATCGCTGTGATAGATCAGGCTGTGTAGGTTTGAGATGAATGCTACCCTTCCACTGCAAGAGAATTAAAAGTGACTGGAGCAAAAAGCTGAAAATTGGATTTCCCCCCCTGATCTTTATTAGCTACAGCATTTCAACCCAGAAATTAAAAGGCAGAGTGAAATTAGGGTCTCACCTATCCCCAGACAAACCTAGTGAGGCCACTCTGCAAAAGAACTGTTTTCTGTAATCTGCAAAAGCTGAACTGTTTTCTAGAAACACTTTGGCCTGTCTGACACTAGTGGTGATCAAAGTTTCTCTCCAGCTGATGGAAAAATTGATATTTAAACCCCACAAGGCTCGTGCTAAAGCCTGCGGTCCTGCCTGGTTCAGAGATCTGGCTGAAGCAGTTGCTGCTGAGCTGCAGCCTTGGCGTGCCCTTATATTATTATTAAAGAGAGAACAGGCCGCTGGGGACAAGGACTGCTGAACGACCTCCATGGAAAGGGGACAGAGGAGGTGTGCTGGGCTCTGCAGAAATTAGCCAAAGGCAGTCACCACCCACAGAGGATTCTGGGAGTTTAACGACTGGGCATTTGGGGGCCGAAATGGATTTTGATGATAAAATCTGGACCAGATGTGCATTGGCAAGAATAAGTTGTCTTGCTCCAAAGACTGCTAAAATAAAATTGACAGCCTGTATTATTATTATTATTATTATTATTATTATTATTATTATTATTATTACTGCCAGTTACTGAGGGGATGAGACACTAAGAGAAGAATTGGAACCTTGGGAGAAGAATCATCCAGCCTATGCTGTCAGAAACCCCTGTTAAATAGAGCATGACTTTCAGACAAGCAATGATCAGCTCCTGTGCCCGTGTCCTTTTAGGGATCAGTTTGAAAGAAATGGGCAGGGGCCTTGCACTGAATCCTGCTGCAATGCAGATTTCTTCCCAAGCAACCCCATTCCATCTCAATCAGTGCCCCAGGGATGAACTTCCATGAGCAGCTACTTCCCAATGCTCTCATCTTCTCCCTCTCCTCTCCCTCAGCTCTTTGGCTGTGGGTGTTGCAATCAGTAGCCCAAGAGCTGCACTGGGTTTCAAGAGCCTGGATGATTCAGGGATTTATTTACCCTAAAGGTATCTGTGATGAGAACCCCATGAAAGAGGCAGCAGGAAGCTTCCACAATGAAGTCTGTTGAGTTTACAGTGCAATGATCAGTGTCCTCTTCTTTACACTGGTGCTGGAACGATCAATTGACCAAAACACTGCAATATTAAACCATCAAACCTTAAAATTATACCCAAGAGGGTAACGAGGTAATCAACCATTTCCCAGTGAAAAAGACAAATGAATTTTTACTTTTTTCAAGGAATTAAATTATAAATTGACTCAGCTACCCTATGCCCCATGTTTGCTGCCTTCTCACAGCTGCTTGGCAGGTCACCTTCTGCATCCTGAGACTCTCCTGCACTGGCAAAGCTTGAGGGGGACACTGGTGAGGAAATGCCCTTTCTACAAAGCCTGGATGTGAAAAGGTTACGCCTCTGTTTGCTGAATTTGAGCTGTTGTACAACCTTTGGATCAACCCTGAGCTTTTCCACCACATTCTGTGAGTGATACGTGGCACTCAGGAGACTGCAGGGTGTTGCTAAAGCTTCACAGATTTCATCCTCTGTGAGTAGATAAAAAGTGTCTCCTCTTGGAAAATTATATATATACACATCATTCTCCTATCACTTCTGTTGGAGAAATTAAATCATCTTGCCCAGTGCAGCTTGGAGTTAATGCTGATCTAGCCAGGATGGATCCTGTTGAAATTTGGAAGCCTGAGCTGGATACACAGAAAAACAGAGGCACAAACAGTGAACATTATTGTCCTTAGGAAAGACAGCTTGAACAAGTGTGTGAATTTGCAGAAGTCCTGGGGGATCAGCCCTCATCTGGTACTGAGCTTCTCTTCTGGGATGGGGTATAGGAATATCTGCTGCTGCAAACAGAAGTTATTGCAACCTTCAAGTCTTCTTTTTAGTAATTCAGGGATTTCTCTTTTTCTTTCTGTAACAATTCTATTTTCAATGCCTTTCATTCCCTTCAGGTCTTATTTTGCAAAATATTAATTGAAACCATGTAAAGACCCCCTCAGCAGCCTCCAGACACTGGGGATAGTTTAACCCATTCACTGCCTCAAGGGTCTGCTCTGTGGTATGGATTTCTGTCAGTTAATCCTTTTTTTTCTTTCCCTGGGTAAGTAAAAATTGCTTCTGTATAATTTCAGGTAAAATCACTAAATATCAGCCAGTACAACAAAATGATATATACACCAGCAGAGATTTGGCTGAGTTTCTTGCACATTATTTAATAAGTCCATTCGTCTCCGTTTCTTGCTGTGGGATCAGACACATCTTTGGAAGCTTTAAGTTATATTCAGTGCTCTAAAATGGGATTTATATTGTCTAAATATCTGTAACTTATGAGAAGAAAGCAGTCATCAAGTCACTGGGATTAGCAGTGCATTTCAGTGCTGTGCTACATAGTTTCATAACACTCTGATCCTGATTGCTTTATCTACACATTTACATGATGGATACTTGGCAAAAGTAGTCTCACTTTCTGAAGAGAGGAGGAATATAAGCTCTAAGGTAGCCTGGTGAAACAAGGCTTTAGTTATATACAGAAATGATTGCTGAATTTCCTAGGTGCAGCAATAAGGAAACATTTCAGTTTATGAGAGCTTTGTGAGTTTTAACAAGTGAATATTATCACCAGCTCCAGGGAAGGAAAGTAAGAAAGAAACACAGTGGAAATTCTACAGTCACAAGAAAAGGGAAAACAAATAGTACACAAGATTCAATCACTAGCCAGCTTCTTTTTATTCTTTTCACATTTTCCTTTTGGTTCATTTCTTTCTAGTCCCTACTGCAAAGCAGTAAGTCTCTGAGAGGCTGGAATCAATCTAGAGACTTGAGTGTTTCGTTAACATTCAGATGAGAGCAGCAGTGATGGTAAGTTTTTATAAGATTGGGGTAGATTATTCCCCAACACAGCTATATTAATTACAGAATGGGATTGCACCAGAGAAGGAGCTGGATCTACTGTTTTCAGAGGTTTGAAACACTTTTGCTGTTTTGGGGAGAAAACAGATGGGCAAGAAAGAGGTGCAAAAATCACTCAAGAGCCACACATAGACACAAACACACAAGAACGAGCCAAGGAAACACTGAGCACAGCTGGAGTAGGACTTACTCTTAGCCCCATCAGATAGTACAGCACACTTATCACCCCCATGGGCAGCACATAGAAGAGGAAGGAGGTGATCTGCACGATACAGTTGTAGATCCAGAGGGGCACGACCACCGTGCAGGTGGCAGAGCCGGGCACCAGGGTGCCGTTGGGGAAATGCTGCAGCACGATGCCGTGGGTGCCCGTGTTGGGGAGGGCGAAGAGCACGGAGAGCGCCCAGAGAGCCACGATGGTCCTGAGGGCGCGCCGGCGGGTGCTGTCCAGCTTGGCGCGGAAGGGGTGCAGGATGGCGATGTACCGCTCCACGCTGAGCGTGGTCACGCTGAGGATGGAGGCGAAGCACACGGTCTCGAAGAGCGCCGTCTTCAGGTAGCAGCCGACGGGCCCGAACAGGAAGGGGTAATTGCTCCACATCTCGTAGACTTCCAGGGGCATCCCGAAAAGCAGCACGAGCAGGTCCGAGACCGCCAGGCTGAACAGGTAATAGTTGGTTGGGGTCTTCATGTTCCGGTGCTTGAGGATCACGAGGCAAACCAAGAAGTTGCCCACCACCCCAACAACGAAGATCACGGAGTACACCAAAGCCATGGGCAGGAACAGGTGGCTCCGACGGGGCCCGCACAGGAAGGCTAAATAATCCTCGGTGCTGTTTAAGTACCCCCTGAGATGCTCTTCGTGTAGAGCGAGGTGGTTTAACCAGGAGAAGTTACTGACCCAGGCCATGGCTGGATCTGCTGAAATGTTTCACAGCTGAGATTTGCTGTTCTCTCCGTTCCTCTGTGCAAGTTTGCTCACTTTTTGCAGAGACAGAAGGAGGAGCGTAGTTGCCTTGCCAGCCCTGGATGCACAAAGCCACTGAGGATGTGAATGAGTGTGTTTGCCTGGCTCTGGGCAGGGTTTTGCTGCTCCACAGCTGTTCCCCCGCATGGAGCCCCTCAGCCTGAAAGCCCCTCCTTTCCCACATGTTCATTGGCTCGCTAAGTGTGTTAGATTATAGAGCATGAAAAGAGGTTCCAGCCACTTGCATCAGCTCCCGTGGCTGATGCATTTACAGAGTCAGAAATGTGGGATTTAGGGAGCTGGGAATCTGAAATATGGGGTACAAAACCAGCTGCAGGTTATTTTGTCAGAGGAGGGGGAAGCAGACCAGAAACACCCCCAAACTCAGTCCAAAAAGCTTTTACAGAATGATAATGATGCTACGTCCAGTTATGACCCACAAGCAAAACAAAGCAGAACAAAATATTCTGGCATGATTTTTTTTTTTGCAAATCTCTGCTGATTTTTATTTTCTGTTGTCTGTGGCAGCAAGTGCTTGGACACAGTTTGATGAATACAAAGCCAAATGGCTTTTTTTTGTAGCCATTTATGTGGAATTATAATGCTTCAACCTTTTTTTAAACACTGCAATTGTTTTCCTCTTGAAATATGACAAAAGATTTTAATTGCAATTCTTATAGACATCAAAATATTTTCTCACTTTCCACATATGCTGGAATTTGATCCTATATTCTTAGAGAGCCTAGTTCTGGGAATATTTCTGTACAGCAAATTGTTCCATATTTATTGCCTATGGGGCATGAACTTTTATAAACTCTTATTTCTTCATGAATGACAAGCACTCTGCAAACACACTTTCCGAGCCAAAAAAAAAAGTGTCTCCTGCAAGGATCACGGCTGTGCCAAAATAGATCATTTAGCTCTGTATGGATGCTTGATTCCTGACTGAATTTCTCTAAAACAAAAAAGGTTCAAAGTCTGTACAGATACAATATTCTGAGATTCAGAAAACATTCACCTGTTTGGAATTGAAGAAGTGCAAGATCTGAGGGTGAGTTTATGGGGTTTTTGTCAGCTTGGTGTGTGATTTTTCTGCCCAGCACCTCTTGTTAGCTCTCCCTTTTGAGTACCTGCCCAGTCCCCTCCTTGAAGCCTTGTAAACCTTTTACATCCCTGACGTCTTTGGCAAGGAGCTCCTTGAATCCGCTATTTATGTGTGCATCTCTTTTCTCTGCTCGACCCTTTAGCTTGACCTCTCAAGAAAAAAAATGATTGTTTCAATAAGCACAGACTGCCTCCAAAACAGCAGCAGTGTGTGAGGAACCAAAGGTTGGTCCCTTTGAGGCACTTTCAATGTGTGAAGCCTGGGAATTACTGTGCAGTCACTTAAAATGCGAAAGGCATGGAAGGTACCACAACAACCATACTAAAAGGCAGAAGCAGGTCTCTTGTGATGACTTTCAGACCTGCTGAAATTAGCTCCCACACAAACTGTCTCCGTCAGAAGGACCCAACCCATTTACTTTTAGCATTTGCACACAGGTATTTTGTTGAGCAGATCGAAAAGTTTTACTGGATAATTGAATAACAAATGTGCCCCTTCGACCTATTGCTCCGTTCATTAAGGATTCATCTTATAGCTATTGCCTGCATTTTAATGTTGAATTTGATCTTGATCCGCTGCTGATGTAAGAGGTAGCAGCAGAGGAATCATTAGTCGGGTTCCTGGCTGACACCCAGATTAACTGTTTCAGAGCACAGCAGAACACAAGTATTTGAGAATTTGTGCAGGACTAAACATTTTCTGTACCTCTGCTTAACTTTCAGGTTTGCTGGGTATTTTTTGTTCGATTTTTTTTGTTTGTTTTGGTTTGTTTGTTTGGGTTTTTTGTTTTTGTTTCCACCCACATAATCTCTTAATTTCTTTGCATTTCTCCTTCCCCCCCTTCCCCCTGCCTCCCCCCAGTAAATTCCAGCACTCCACATTCTGCAGCATGACTGAGGTGAGTAAACACTTCTGAAATAGCAACAAAATTGGCTTCATTTTTCTTCTTGCATATTAACCTCCGTGAAGAAAGTGAAGTGGAAGATTGAGTCTGTTCAGCTTGAACCCAGTCTTACAGAAAAGGAAACCAAAAAGGATTGAGTTATTCACTAGAAAGCCAAAAGGGCAGTAACACCCACTGTGATCTCTCTGAGAGGAAAGCAATGGGCTCTAGAAACACATCAGGCCACCTGAAAGTGTGGATGTGCCAGACTCACCTGTGCCTACTTCCACTTGTTCTCAATCCTTTCTGATCCTGCTGAGCTTGGATGCTGACAACCTGTAAGAACAGAAGCAGAAGAAAAACAGATAACCCATGGAATGATGTTGCTATGACCACAATTATGTTGCAGATGGAGAGGACAAAGAGAGTGGAAAATATATTTCAGTTCATTTCTCAAAGCTTTATTGGTGTTCTGTATCATATCTGTCTCAATAAGGACAGAAGAATGTATCCAACCAAAGACTTGCTCTGGCTCTATATGAATGGAAATATTTTATTTTTACAACTTAGACAGAAAATAAAAACAGATTTTCCTTATGAAGGCAATATTAAAGCATTTGGCATTTTTCATTATAAAGCAAACTTCGTTGCTGCTTGCTTTTATACACTCAAAGGAAGAGGGTGTGCTGCATGCTGGCCTTGGAATTGTGCAGCTTTATATAATAGCAATGTAATGAATTGTATGCAATGTTTCCATTAATGTAATGTTTCCATTAATGTAGTGTAATATTGGCAACACTAACCCAGACAAGTTTTTTGGCACTGTGCAAGAGTCAGAGTGAGGCACTGACTATGTCCTCGTGCTGGTGATGTCTCTTGTGCCACGTTTACATAGTGGAACATTTCCCTTTGCCAGTGTAATGCGCTGCAGCACATCCCTGGCTTCCTCTGTGAACAACAAAGTGCACGTTTAAGAAGGGCTAAATTCAAACACTTTCATGTTTGCCAAAGCCCTTGTAAGGGCATCCATTAACTACTTTATATTAGTACCTGGTGAATAATTGGAAAATGGGAAAACTGGGCTCATTAATCAAAAGAGGCAGAGGACAGTGAAAGTTTTCCAAGTACAGAAAATGGATAAATGCTCCATTGGCCACACTGGCAGAGGGGTGTGCTTCTATGAGCTGTCATGATGGACTCTTCTGAACATTTGGTTATCTCAGAATGGAGAACATTTGGTTATCTCAGAATTCATGCAAAACAAGCTATTTTTGGATATTTTTATCTCTGGGGTGAGACGAGGAGGTTTCTCATCCAGCTTCATATGCTCTGGTTGTGGGACTGGAAGTAACAGAACGGTGTGAATGCCCTGGTGTGCCACACTGATAAATTCTGGTGGATTCTGTCAGTGCAATCCTGCACTGACACATCCACTTGGCATCCAGGACTGGAGCTGACATCTCTCAGCAGACCTGCAGGGGATTTGCTCAGAGTTTGCAGGAAAATGCTGCACTGCTTACTGTGCACACACCCTTAGGAAGTCATCCTGCTTCACTGGAAGGGCTTGGAGAGGTGCTGGATTTGCCAAAATTTTTGTCAATAAGGTCCAAAATTTTTTATCTTCAGCAGGTAAAGCTTGGCTTTTTTCTCATTTTTAATTTGTTTGCAGATTCTGCTGTTTCAGTGGTTTCTGCCCTGCAGTTTGAGGACACTGAAGGCAGGGGCAAAAGCCTTTAGAGGTTCTGTGTGAGGGAGCTGCCCTCCAGCCTGTCTGAGCCTGAGTTCACTGCTCCTTTCATGGAGCCTTTCAGAGCTGCCCATGGGGCCACACAACGTTCTGAATTGCAGATTCAAACACTCTGCTTTCATCCTTGGAGAACTTGGCAGCACCACGTTTTTCTGTCCCAGAGGAATGCGAAGAAGGGATGCAAATAAGAGGGTGCAGAGCTGGAAAGCAGAAATGTTAAACCATCCTACACTGAAGATATTAACACAATTCCCTAGAAAAATATAAGCCCCATACCCCTTATAAATTCCTGAGCTATGATTATGGATCATGGATTTGACTTGTTTTTTCTCCTTTGAAAGGCTTGTTTGAAATGTTGACTCCAGTGAACAGCTGGGATGTGAATCCTTGTTTTCCTAAGTACATTCATTGTAAAATTTGACATGGCACCAAACACACAGGTACCTTCTGTGCATTTTCTCTCCCTCAAGGCTGGAGGAAGGAGCTGCACTACAACAAAAGCTGGACCTGCAGTAGCCTTTCCATGCCTCATTGTAAGTCATTTTGCAATTACCTTGGCTCTTCACAGAGAGCTTTTCCATGGCTGTGCATGACATCTGAAGTCCCCAGGATATCAATCAACACACATAAGAAGTAGATTTCATGACTACAGTATGAAATACCAAGAAGGGCACCTCTTGGCCTGGAGCAGCTGGCAACCAACACACAGGCAGTGCAGACACAGGCCACTTGAGGAGTGAAACCCATTTTGACTAACTTTAGTCACTAAAACCAGCAAATGAGTCTTCACAGATTTTTCAGGTTCCTACTTTAGTCAATAATGGAAAGAGGAAACTCCAGCAGGGATTCCTCCTCAGCCACAGCACAAGGTAAGATACATGAAATATCTTAATATATGAAATATATTATTAAGCTTATAAATTAATAAGCTTAATTTTTCTTATTGTCTGCAGAGGGTACATGGGTAATAACTCCAACAGCAAGCTTGTTAAACAGCTGAGATTAATTAAGACCTCAGTTTTGTACATCCCCTTCCCATCAGGCTTTAGAGGGAGCCATGTACAGACTTCACTTTTGAGAAGTTGTTTAGGACGACTGAAAACAGGGCCAGAGAGGCAGCCAGCAGGTGCAGGGTGAGGACAATTCAGTGCTAAAAATCACTCCCTACTCCTCTCTTATCTGTTGGGGTGGTCCCTATTGACACATCTTTCAACAATGGATTGCTTTGTTAGTATTAACTCCAGAAATTACTGGGGATGATGTACGTCATTTTTAGAAAGCCTTTTGTGTGTTGCTTGTGTGTGTGTGGGTGCTCGTGCTTTGAAGAGGCAGTGGGTGACATTCAGGGATGTGGTTCAGGCTTGATATGCAGGGGAGCAGCAAAAGGAGCTGGAAAAGAACCCTTGCTACAGAAAATGTTGTCGTACTGAATGTGTCCATTGTGCCAAAGAGACTTGATTTACATGGGGGAGGATGAAAGGATTGTCCTGAGAGGAAATGCAGGAAGTCACAAGCAGGGTACAGGATGAGTCAGGTTGTCTGAGTCAGGAGGGGTCTGGTACTGCAGGACTCGGATTCATGTAGGAAGAATCAGGTGATTCAGCACCTCTCTGGGGCTTTCTGCACCCATTCCAGTACTGACACTCCCCTGCATCTCTTCCTCTCCTCGTGCTGGATGTTCCTCAGGAGAGCTCGACCCACTTGGTTGTCTGACCCAAAAGAGACTTAACTTCCCTGATGTATGAGAGGTATTTTTCAACTCGCATCCATTTGGTTTTGGTTCCACACTTGGGGTTTGGGCAAGGATTTTCCTCCAATGGAAAAAAAGCCATCGCCATCACAGAGCCTGCATTGTGCCTGGGTATGTGTTGGACATACACACTGATGAGACAGAAGGAAGCACAGTGACAATCTTAACATCTTCAAAGAAAGGCAGTGATGTATTGTGCTGCTGGAGGTGGTGGACAGTCAGGAATTTGTTATAGGACAACTGAATCCATCAATGTAAATGATGAATGGGACACATGGAATTTACAAGCACGTATCATATATCAATATAATACTAAGAGAAATCTTAAGAGAATCTCTTTTCTGAACATTTCTTTCTTTAAGGGTTGGTGTGGAAGTAGCCTTGCTGTAAGAAAAGTAAAGTTTATTTGAAAAGTTTTGTTCCTATTGAAATATTATATATACTCTTTCCCCCAGAAATGCAGTTATGTGTTAATTTGTATTCAAGGAAACATTTTGTTCAGAGCTACTTACATAATAATAATAATAATAATAATAACACAATTTAAGAAACTGGAAATTAGAGAGCATTTTTTCCTCTTCTTGGAATTTCAGAAAAGGCTTGTTTGAATTACCTATGCATGTTTAAACTTCTTGTCTCCCCTAAAAGAATCATTCTACTGACACTTTGGCAAAAACACTTGTCAAGTTTCCATTCCCTCCTGCCTTCAGGTTGCTTTTTAAGTGGTATTACAGTGATCACTTGTCTTTGTGTCACATTGAGAATCAATATTATTTGACTTGGAATTGAAGGAACAATTTTTATGAAGAGGGATGTGCATTAATTTAGAACATTAATATGCTGACAGATGATGATCTCTTCCTGCTCTTTTCCCCATTAGACTGTCCCCAGGAGTCATATCCTGGTTAAGTTAAACGCAGTGAGGTATGGTAATGTTCTTTAGAATGTCTCTTGCTACAAGGTTAGAGAGAGAAAGAAAACTCTAGACACAGCAGTGATGCAAAAATATGAGCTAGAGGCATAATTTACCATAGTTCTCAAATAACCTAATAGGCCTTACACATGGAAAGCAAACTGGATCAACTTATCAAAAAGCTTTCTTCAAATTGTGCTGGACACCACAAAAACATTTCTGTGCTTTGCCACCCACTCGGTGGTGAGATGACCCCAGGCAGAACAGCAAAATAAGGTAAAATATTCCATCTCTGACTTCCAGAGCTGAGGAGCAGAACCAGGAGCAATCCCCATGCAGTGAGAACAGCTCTCCTGTACAGGACTGGGGGTGGGGTTTGATGGCCTGAGTATCCCTATGACCTGTGATTTGGGGTTCAGTGACTTTATTCGGGCAGTTCTGCTCCACCAGGATTTAGACCAGTTTGCCAGTTTGAGTCTGGAGCCTTATTCCCCTCACTGAAACTAGAGGGGAGTGTGAGCCTCTGGAATTTCCCACAAAATCCCTGCAGACAGATAAGGAGATGAAGGCCATGCCTTCTTCATTTCAGATGCAAAACAATGCAGTTTGGACATTTGTGATACGACAAATGATAGGACAAGGGGAAATGGCTTCATGAAAGAGGGAAGGTTTAGATCAATTATTAGGAAGAAATTCATTACTGTGAGGGAGGTGAGGCCCTGGCACAGGTTGCCCAGAGCAGCTGTGGCTGCCCCTGGATCCCTGGAAGTGTCCAAGGCCAGGCTGGACAGGGCTTGGAGCAACCTGAGATGGTGGAAAGTGTTCCTGGGGTTGGAAAGAGAGGATGAACCCAAACCATTCTATGATTCTGTGATTTTCTTATACCGGGGCATGAAGGCCATGGCTGCTGCAGTGCATCTCTCTTTTTTCTTCCCCTATGCTGGTTTAACTGCAGCTGTACAAACATGGCTTGGTTCTCCTCCCTTTAGTGGGACACCAGCTCAGCATCCAGGCTGCCAGATATTTTACCTAGCCAAGACACCTTCATTATCTGCAGATTTGCAAACCCTGATCAGCAATCAGATCTGAGCTGACCCAGAAATCGATCAGCTGTGATTGTCCTAAATGCTAAACACATCTTGTATTGACCAACAGCTGAACGTATTCTGCAGTACCTTTAATGAAAGAATTTTCTGCACCAGACAGAAATTACTCAAATCTGAGTCAAGTTGTTCTCCTCTCAATAGAGGAAGCTGTATTTAAATAAGTAGTAACATAAACTCAAATGGTGTCAGAAATAGATTAGGTGAAGGAAAACAGAACTAGACAGTCTGATGGTTTTTGTTTTTTTCAATTCTATTTAGAGATCAATGGCTAAAGATTAATGTTACTTGAAAAGAAAAAGGCTTAATGATGGCTGGCGGGACAAAGGAGGGAAATAAAATGGGGGAGGAGAGCTAAAAACATTGAAACAACAACCTGTGGAAGATAAACACTGAAGATTTGCAGTGAAAAACGACAAAATGGATTTTAGACACGAAAATTAATAGAATACACTAAGTGAAAAACATAGAAAAAGGCAAACACAAAGATAGGGAAGGAAGGTAGGAGGGAAGGAAGGAAGGAAGGAAAGAAGGAAGGCAGGAAGGAAGGAAGGAAAGGAAAGGAAAGAAAAAGAAAGAAAGAAAAGAAAGAAAGAGAAAGAAGGTGAAAGAAAGAAAGAGAAAGAAAGAAAGGAAAGAGAAATCACCTGTACAGAAACTGGATCACAGGATAACAGGCTAATGAAGCCTGGGAGGGACCTCTAGAGGTCTTCACTCCAACCTCCTGCTTAGATCAGGGTCTGCAGTAGAGTCAGACCATGGATGACCTCCCAGGTACTGCAGAGGCTGCTCTGAGGTCCCTTGAAGCCTTTGCTTTCCCTGTTGAAACCAGACCAGTTCTCTCAGCACCCCTTCAAGGGCAGGAGCTCCAGACCCAAACATCGTGTTGACCTCTCCTAAACTTGCTCCAGTTTGTCAGCGTCATTCCCTGATTCTGGGGAGCCAGAATTGGATGCAGTGTTCCAGATATGAGCCTGTGGCTGCAGATCTGGGTGGGATGAACACCTCCCTCAGGCTTCAGGCTCACAGCTGGATCCTGTCCAGATTGAGATCTACCAGCACCCTCAGGTCCTTCCCAAGAGAGCTGCTCCCCATCCAGCTTCACTCCAGTGTGCACTTGCCTGCCTTTCCCAGCACTCCTCTGAGTGGAAGCTCCTACTTCTAAAATGTAAGGAATGGCCCTTTAGCACTGTTATTTCCAAGACAACGCTGTGTATAAACCTGATTAACCCCACACTGTTATTCATTATTCTCTCTTCTGCTTCAATATCACTCAATCATCCCAGAAGTGAAAGGGAACAGCATCCACAGACTCGATTTATGAGGTGTCTGGGAGCCTGAGTCTCTCTGGTAGTAATGAGATTTTGAATCTTAAAGACTGTTCAGAGCTTTGGTTCCCAGGCTTATGCTACCAGAAACAGAGGAGAAATATTGTAACACAAATTTTCCCAGATTTGAGAATGTCTTACTTAAATATCCATCTTGCCATTTTCCTGGAAGATATAATGCATGATGAGCTGGTACTGGATAGTCTGCTAGCACTAATAAAAAACATATAAGATTTTTTTTCTCAAGGCGTAAAAGAGTTCCAGAGTTAGAACAAAGCTCCTCACCCCAAGCCTTGTTGATTGCCCTTGCAGTGTTGATCTGTAAGTCTCCCAAAACTTCTGGGTGTCCCACAGCTGCCAAACCCTCCAGCATCACTGTAGTTTCCCTTTCTTTCATCAGAAGATGCTGTGCTTCCTTCCTTTTGGTTGACAATCACCAGGGTCTTACACAACACCCATAGAAAGTGAAGTGATTTAACAGCAAATAGCTGAAAGGGAAGAGGTGCAGGTAGTTCTTTGTGTGACTTTGATATTTGCTAGGAGTTTTATAGGGCCCTGAAAATATATGGAGAATGTGCCTCCAAGCTTATGGAAAACCAGTGAATTTCCTCATATTTGGGAGGGTACAAGGTTTAAGGGATATCTCACAGTCAGATAGAAAAAAAGAAGAGCCACTCTCAATGGCTAGGTGGAAAAATGTTCAATCTGCACATCTCTGGTCCTTTTTGAGGAACATTTGTTCACAGCCCTAAGTGAGACTTCTGATGGGGAGTGTGCAGCTCCCCCCTGGCTCTCAGCTGAACAGGTGCTTTTCAGATAAAGTGTTCAGGCCATGATTTTGTCTCCAAGATGTGAGAATCAAGGCCTGTGCTCTTAGCTGGTGATTCAGAGCAATGCAGATGGTGCTTCACAGGTTAAAAAGACTGTGCTTGATGGGGAAAAAGCTCATTTTCCTGAGCACATCCACCCTTGCTTTCCTACAAAATTCCCATGTGATTATTAAGTGCTCTACAGACAACCCAGCCCTTAAAAGAAAAATCACCCCTCTCTCCCAGAGAGATACAGAGGAAGTCTAAAGTTCTAAAAAAATTGTAGTGATTTAAACTTTGTGGCATTTGGTCCTGTGCTGTACCAGCAATCCATTGGGGGAAGTTCATGAGGCGTTTTTTGCCTCTTTCCAACTGAAGTGCTGTTTTTTCCTTCCACCCTTTCTGGAGCATTATGTAGATTCTGCTCTTGGAGACATTATGCTCTTTCTGACAACAACTGCCATAATGCCAAGAGCCCTGGAGATCTTAAAAGCCCATTTGAGTCTGCTGCATGGTAATTTGAATATTTTTAAACTGCTAACAGATTTGGTATGCATTAGCTTGAAGGCTTTTTCTTCAGACCTTACGCATGTTGACAGTGGAGTGGGTGCTTTTGCTATCTGCTCTTGGCAGTTTAAAAGTACAGGCCATGAAAGGGGTTCTCTTACTGCATTTTCACATTAAAGAAAAGGGTAAAAATACAAAAATATGTAGTTTCCTTGTAACAGCCAGGCTGCTGCAGTTGTGTTGCTCTGTTGTAGCTAGACTTCTGAGATCTGAAGTCAACTGCAAGATGAAAAGTGGGCCCAAAAGACAAGGCTCAAACTTAAATATGCTCTTTAATCAGAAAAACCCTCTTTTGAATAGTTCTGTATTTCACTTTAGAGAGAGATTACTCTGAGTATATTAAAATACATGTTCTGCATTGGTCAGATAGAAAGTGCCCAAATTTCACAATCACAAATGACACTCATGGGGGGTTGTGAATCACAAACAACTGTCACGGGGGCATGTGAAAGCACCTCCTGAAGAGCAGAATGAAAAGACCCACCCCCAAATCCAAAGAGCTGAACAGCCAAATGTGCTTTTGAAACCGTGTTATTTTCTGACAGCACCCACATTAATCCTGGCCCTTTCCTGGAAAAGAATCCAGGTTCTTTTCCTTAACCTGGAAAAAAACCCCAGTTTCTACTTTTCCACTTTAATGTCAAAGTTTTGTTGCTGTGCCCTAATCTCTGCTGGGACACTGGAGGTAAAGAAAGGAACAAACCTCCTCAAATGAACCTGCAGTGTCACAAAAGTGCAGTAAAGACTCCTTTCTCTTCCTCACTCCTGATGGAGAGGGGTCCCAAGGCTTGGAGGATGTGCTGCAGCCCATCAGAGCTGTTTCCATTTGGAGCTCTAGCAGGACTGGAATGAGTTGTCTGGGCACTGCCCCTTTTTTTTGGGTAACATAATTCTGACACCTCTGTGTGTCCAAATTGCTGGTCAAGGTGTTGCTACAGGTTGTTGTAAATCTGTGTGGATCTGGAGCAGCAAGGGACCAGAGACTGGGAATATTTCACCCTTTTCCAATGCAATGAAGACATTTGCTTCCACCTGCTTTGTCTGTCTTTGTTGTTCTCTTTCCAAACCTTCCTGGCAGCATGGGAACTCTTCCTGCACATTTCACTGCTTGGTCCTGACCCTTGTGAATCCACCTGAAATTTACAAATGGATGTAGAGAAGCCAAAATAATGAAATTCTTGGTAGCAACAAATTCTACTTGCAATCCTGTGGTTAAACCAGCTTTCTTCTGGGAAATAATGTTTTGATGAAAACCAGAAGGTTTAGTGCCTCATGAGGAGTTACTGATTTTAATGAGATCCCTCCCCTCCAGAAAACTTCTGAAAGTAAAAACTGATCTGCTTTGGAAATGTCAAAATAAAGATTTTAATATAAAAATATTGTTATGCCTTTTCATTTATATTAGTTTGAATATTTCTATATTATTTTCAGGTCTGTCATAAATATTACTCAGTAGGTTTTGTTAGGAATGTGTCAAGTTGCAGTGTGAAATAGAACCAGAAATAGCACAACACTTACATGTTTTCTGACCTTTTCAAAAAGTTTTAAGTACAGTTACTATTGAGTGGAGATTGAACTGGAAAAGCACCATGAAGCCTTTCAGAGTGTTCCTCTAACCAAGAAGAAAAGAGCAGCACTGGAAGCACTACCCAGGGAATAGCTGGTTTTGACAGTTTGGTGTTTACCTGGAATATTTTTTTAATATATATAAAATTATATTATTTTACAAAAAATACTGGAATTTTGGTCTTTTTTTCCCCTCACAGCAGAAGATTTTAGTATTTCAGTTCTTCCTCCTGATTCAGAAAGAAAACCACTATTCAAGTTTTAGTGTTTCCAATGAACCCAAAATCCTGACACACTCCAATAACCATCAACTTTCTTTCTCTTAGATTGGTTATGTGCATATCTGACATCTGAAATGTTCCACAGTCACCTTTGCAAATAGGATCTGGAGACCTTAGGGAGGCAGGACTGTATTTACATACGGAGCAGACAAGCTTTTAAGAGGTGCATCATCATCAGACTTCTCATTTTCATGCCAAAGAGACAAACTCAGAGGCAGGGCCACAGCTACAGAGAAGAGAGGGCAGGAAAGGCAGGGCTCAGTTCAGAGAGAGCCTATTAAGTGCTAACAGGATAAATTCAGGACATTCTGGAGTTCTCTATCTGTACAGTTATATCTAAGTGTAGAAAGTATATATATATATGGAGAGTTGTCCCTTTCATGTGGTCTAAACATAAAAGAAATCTCTAAATAAATGAAAATATAAAGGCAACCTGACCACTGTGGCAAACTGTATTACTCTATATTTTGAAAGACAAAAACATGAGTCATGATTCTGACAGTGTTTTTAAAACTTTTGTATTACTCCAAAAAGGTCGAAGTATTGGTGTTGTTTGAAAGAAAATCAGTGCTTCTTATTCACTGTCTGCATTTCCATTGCAGTTTTGAATGTGTGAGGTGACACGAGATTTTCTGGGGATTTATCTGCCCAGATTTGACTGAATACAACTAATAGTTTCTAATGATTTTGGGAAAAGCATTTTAAGCACAGTTTCTGCCGAGCTCACAATATCTACTCCTTGAGATTGAGGTCTTAAACCTCTTCAGTGCAGATAAAAAAAAGCAATTCTCCCTTACACTGCTTCAGTGCAGGCAAATACAAAAACTTTTCCCCATAATGGAATTTTTTAGCTCAGTGGGATCCTGGCTGAAGATTTTGAAATAATTTTGCAGTTTTGTGTTGGTAGTATCTCAGAGTAGTGAGGGGAAAGGACACAGAATTCATTAGACTTAATTATGCAATTAATTCAACTGTAATCTTTTTTTTCAGTAGGAAGCAATCTGTCATCAGAAAATGTCAAGTTGTTGCTCTGAAAACCTTTCCTGGGAATGCACTTGCTTTAAACATTTAGAGGCAGATTTGTTCTGTGTCAGGGTGGGTTTGTAAGGAGCTCAGTGAAGGACTTTGCCCCTTTCCAAGAAAAGCCAGGAGCTCTGGGTATGGACACAGCGTGTGGCAGCCGGCTCAGCTCTCCATTCCTACACGCTTATTAAGTTAAATCCGAAGTTGCCAAAGGTCTGGCACTCAAACTCTCCCTGTGGTGAACAGATTTGGGCATTTGATCTGGAGCTGTCAGAGCCTGACCTGGATTCACCACGAGTGAGCCCTTCCCCTCAGGGTGGTACTCACATAAGCTCTGGCTTTTCCCAGGGTGACATTCCTACATAGCCTCTGTTTTATCTGAAAACTGACCCTAAAGTATTGATGGGGTAGAAGAGACATTTCTTCTCAAGATGTGGAATTTATTTCAAAGGTTGCTGAGATTCAGGGAAATTCTGGTGGGGACAACAGAGGAAATTCTGGTGAGGCTCTGCTCCCACCAAGGATGATCAGATACAGCAAACAGAGAGGGCTTTGACATTTTTCCAAAGAATAAGCAAAAGTTCTTTTCTTCCTTTCCTCTCCCTTATATGACAAACAAAGGCCACTAATAATGACAAGCAAGATGTAAAAACTTCAGTGATTTTCCTCAGGCTGGAAAATGGGTCAGTACTTCAACTTCTGTAAGAATGCAATGTTTATGGCTCCCAGACACCTCTTTGCCTCCCCACGTTGTGTTATTTGGTCCCCTTGTATATTGAAAATGCCTTAAAGTATAAAAAGGAACTTTTAAGAACATGTATTTACATAATGACAAAAATTGGATTGTTTAGAGTAGTTTTGAAATTATTAACTGATAGATAAAGATTATTTTCTAAATGTTAGAGTGTTCAGAAGTAGTTCAGAAAAACACCTTCAGCAACAAAACCCCTGCAGCTTGGAAAGGGAAAATGTAAACAGGTAGGCAGTTTAAGGCAATAAAAAAAGCAGTGACATCTAATTTACATCTTATTTACACACAAACAAACGAAAATATTACACACAATAATTTTTTTTTGCATTTTTAGAAAGGTGTTCCAGTAATTTCGCTTTGAAATTTACTTCAAGCAATGACAAATTGTACTAATACCTGATATCTATATAATTTTCAGCACAACTGCTTTCATTCCAAAAAACAATCATCATCTTAATGGCTTGAATGCAACAGGAACATAAAAGCCCAATTCATGAAAATAGACTTGCACTTGTTTCAAGATGCTTACACCAAAGTCAGGCTCAGATTTAAGACTCTCTGTGGACTAGATCTTTTCTGCATATAGTTCAGGATGCAGATTTCTACAAAGATGAAGAGAAGTCTAGTAAGAGAAGGCCAGTGAAACGAGGGTGATAAGTAACCAAACTTCTGCAGATGAGACTTTGATTTTGTTTTGCCTCTAACTGTATTCAGGAGCTGGTGGCTCCTGCTTTTCCTCTGAACTCAACGACAAGTGCCTTGTTTTAATAAATCTATTTACCTGTTTATTATAGCAAAAGCGACAAAACCCAAACCCCAGCCCCAAACAGGACTGCATCTATGAAACATCACAAAGTACTTAACTGCTTTCATAAAACGTCATCAGGGGAGATGCTCAGGAAGCTCTTCCTGCCTTGCAGGGAGATGAGGATGGCTGGGTTTTCCCTGCACTTTGCCAGTGTTCCTTCACTGGACTCTCCAGCAGGGAGGTGTCTCACCACTCCCAGGTTATCTGTTCCTATATAACCTTTTCCTGGATGTATGGTTGACATTTCTCAGCCTTTCTCCAGTGTTGCCAAGAATCAAACAACTTCTGCCACATAAAATGTGTTACTAAGTTCATTAACATTGATATCCATCTCCCATGAGCCTCATCTGACATATATTTGTGTGTGAACATGCTATAAACCCAAGGGGATTAAAACTGGCAATTTATAGATGATGATTTATTATGACACCAAGAAAGTGGAGCTTAAGGAGTAAAGATGATCCAACATTGCTAAAAAATATCATCCCAACCCTTGTTCCCTTAGAGATGGCCTTCTCCTCGCCTTCTGAGCATTCAACTCTGATTTCTGCATTTTTGTGGAGGTGCCTTCCATGATTTGAGGAGAATGCATGTAATGTCTATTATTGATGTGTCTTGGAAATGCAGACCAGCACGAAGAGCAGGAGTGCTTTGTTTACTGCTTAATGGCAAAGTGGTTGAATTCTAAAACTGGCACTGTTGTTATTATTTAAAGACGAGCAGAAAAGAGGCAGCAAAGAGAAACAACCTTCTCAGAATTGTGCACTGTCTACAAGGCAGTAATAACCTCCTGCCATGGAAGAGAAATTGAGGTAATTAATGCCTTTCACTCCAGTTAGTAACAGCATCCATTTCTTTCCATTCCTGCCACTGTTTAACCCCACGAGGCTATACCTGAGTAGGGAGAATGGCAGGCTCGGGGACAATTTCCCAGGAAAAGCAGTGGAATTGCTGTGGTAAAGTTCTGAAGATGCAAAACAAATGTGTGTGGCAGCAAAATGCCAACTCATCCTGAGCCCACATTGCCTAATTTAGTGGTTCCTCAGCTTTCTGTAAAGAAAGAATCTGACTTTTGTGGGGAAAAAAGAAAAAAAAATAACCATGCAGCAAGTACAGAGATAAGGAAATATGAGAGCTCTTTGAAAACCCAATCTTTGCAAACACTTTATCTGCAAAATCTATTAGGTTCTTATTGCAGCAAATACTCTTAGGAAGAGTGCCTCAATTTCATATAATCTTATAAATAAGGACCATTACTGCTCAGTGAACTTCTCCCTCTGGTGGGCGCAATGTGATAAACAAAAGCTAATATTTCAATCAGAAGATAATCTTTTTATTAGCCAGAAAAGTAAAGCCTGGAAAATCCCATTGCTCAGGCACGAGCTTGTCTGAATGAGCTCCCCAGTGTGAGGCTGAACTCCAGAACTCAGAGGCAGAGAGCTCTCAGCGTCTGTGTGAGCAAACCCTGCGAGCAGCTCCTTTCCTATACACCTCCAGGAATGCAGGGCTCACTTTCCAACCCTAATTGAAGCCAAAAAAGAGAATGCCTCTCCTCAAAACAAAACAAAAACCCAAACAAAAACCATTACAAACAAAAAGGAATGGTGCCACAGTTTCTCTTTCTTTGAGCTTTCCTTAATTTTGTCTGAACAAAGTGACATTTTTGTTCAGTTTTGGGACACAACTTCAATTTGACTGCCTTGTGACCATTTAAACTTCAAGAAGGAAGCAACGCATGGACTGATGATAATCTGAGGAGGGGAATCATGCCTAGGAGTCCAGGTAGCTCTAGGAAGCACCTGCAGTGTCAGGACCATGCTCTGTGACATGAAACAAGGGTGTTTTTTCTGCTCCCCCTCCTGAGATGTGATTCCCAGCTGTCAGCCTCCCAGCAGGACACAGAGCTGCTCTTTGGGCTGTGCAGCAGCCAGCTCATCACCCAGGATTTCCAAATGGGGCCATTTTGCAGGAAGCTTTTGCGAGATAACAGCACATTTGAGCAATCAGAATGAAATGGGGCTCGTTTCCAACGCCCCCACCAGTCTCAGAGCAGCTCCACCAGGGACATGCAGCCTGTGGGGACACTGGGCAGCAGGGAGGATTTCCTGGAGAGGTGTGGATGTGCTGCAGCACCTCAGAGGCCTTTGGCCAGCTCCGTGTGCACAGGGATGGAGGTTTGATTGCACAGGCACGGACTGAGCGACCCCACAGCACACAGTGCTGGAGGAGGGGTGGCTCTGCTACCCATTGTCTCCCACTCAGCGAGGAGAAGGGGTTTCCAGCAGCAGGAATGGGGAGGAGGTGTCTTTACAAACAAACTGTGGGCCTGCTGTAGATAAAGATACTGCTGGAGATACCGAGAGGTGAAAGAACCAGTGGGAGGAACCATACATTCCATTGGAATTCCACTGATTGACACAGACTGTTACTCACTCGAGGCTGTGTTAAACCTCCGGACTTAGAGAAAAAGAACAGAGACACAAGAAAAACGAAAAAAAAAAGGGGGGGGTGCACATTAGGAGGGGGTCTTTACTAGGCAATTCGGGAAGTCTGTACCTCTCAAATATCTCAGCCAACGGGGAAAGACAGAGGGAAATGCAGCCAGGAAATTAGGATAAAAAAGAGGCTGCGTCCTCCAACGACTTGAGAGACCCCATGGGAAATGCCCATGACCTCTCCCTTCATTTGAATAAAGTAACAGGACTCCTCTGTCTCCTTTTTGGACATAAACCTCTGATGTTTGTGGATCAATTTCCCTGACACCAGGACTGACATCCTGGATATTGGTGCATTTCCTCACTATGTACCTAAGTGCCATGCTCAGTGCACATCCCTGTAAATATCAAGACTTTGGAGGTAATTTCTTGACCAATATAAAATGACTTTTCATATAAAACCTTAAAATAAAATGTGCATGACTGCCAGCTCTCATTACAAATATTACTTAACTCCTGCCACCGAAATTCCACCTAAAAATAGAGACGGAGATGAGGGAAAAAAAAGAAAAAATAAAATTATAGTCAGTAAGACGAGTATTCCTGCAATTTTTAGAAGTGGCATCAAAGAAGAGAGGAAATAAGAATGTTAATTACACACATTGGCCTGCTTTAAATTTCCTGTCTAGGTGAGTCTAAGCAATCCACTGTCACAACATCCATAAAGTCTTTGGCAGTGAATTCGTACTGTGAGAAAAGCACCATAAGTAAGCTCCCAGAAAAATTATTTGTTTCTCCAGAGGGCCAGACCATGGTGAAATGTCAGAAAATGAGATGAAGACAGGGCCTGAACTCTAACATGCATGTAATTCTCCCAAACTGGCTCTCTGTGCCAGCAATAACTTCAGCTGCTGTTTAAATATGACAGGATTGATCCAGCCAGTGCTAATCCCCCAAATCCCTTCTTCTTCTGCAAACTGCATGACAGCTTAGTGGCTCCAAGTCACTTCTCGGCCAGCGAGGCTCAGCAAGCGTCTGCTTCATTGCAGCAAGGTAAAATACACTGAATTATTCGTGGGTGGTTTCCCCTGCAGCCAGCAGGGCTGTGGCAGTCACAGGGTGCCTTCAAGGCTGTCCTGTTACCCTTGTCCTCCTCCCTTTCAGCCCTGTGCCTCTCCCTGGTGCCAGACTCAGGACAGTGTTCTCTGGAAGGTTTGGGGGGTGTTTTCACAGTTTACAGGTAAAGCGTGGGAGTGGAGCGTTATTTAAAATATATGAGGGAAGGTACAGTGAGTTGGCTCCGGGGTTCACCCCTCCTTCAGCTTAAATTGACCTGTGTCCTCCAAGAGACACATTAACCTTCAAACATAGCTTAGTCCCTCCCACCAAGCTAAATCATAACCAGGAATAGCCGTCAGGTGTAACATTAATTGTTCTAAAATTTAATTGTTCTTTGAAGAAGATCCTCAATGGAGAATCCCAAGTGTTACTTGACGTTGTCAAAAGTTGGATTTCCTTTAGTCAGATTTTTAGACTTTTTTTTCTTCATATCTCAATTACAGCTCTTTGGTTTCGTATTAAATCCCAGATTCGTGAACATGGTGAAACACAGATTACTGCCCATATTAAAAAAAACCCCACAACTCCTTTTATCAGGCTGGAGCCTTATCAGACTTTTCTTATAACTTCCCTTTTGTAGAAGAAACAAATTAATTTCTTTCTTCTTTACACTGCAGCTTGTCTTCCTCTAAACTCTACAATTTTCATAGTATTTAGCAGTTAATAGCTATTCTGTTAATTGCTATTTTGCAATTTAGAAACTGCTCCATGGCAATCACCCCCAGCATATTAATAGAGGGCAGTTATATGCACTCTTGATTAAAATTTTAAAAGTATTTCAGAAGACCATCTGTGGAGACCAGTATCAGAGTGGAAAAGATTGTAATTTCAGTACAAAAATTTTTTAAAATGGTTTATGAATCTCCTTTCCTGACTAAATAGTAACAGACGTTGTGATGGCAACAGGGGATGGTGTTGGTTGCCCAGGAGGGACATGGACAGCACTGTCCAGTTCCACAGCCCCCTCAGAGACCACGAGGTGCAGCTGGCACAGAAGATGCCCACCCTCCTCACCCTCCTTTCTGCAGGTGGGGAGTGGACAGATCAGCCAGGATTTGGGATGTCTCCATTTTCATCTGCGATGCAAAGGAACAAATCAATCTCTGTATCCAGGTAATGCCCTCCAGAACAGCAAGAGCTATCTCAGGATACCGGGGGCCCTAATGAAGGCATTGGCAAAAGTTTCTATTCTTTTATAAGCCTTAATTGGTTCCCTAGAGCCTGTCCAACTCCAGAATAAATATATCCCCAAACAAATGGGGAGAAAAAAACAACCAAAAAAACCTCAAAACTCCGAAAAGTTGGGGGACAACTTCAGCCATTTTTAGAGCTAGAAAACATTTGCTAATTCCTGCTATCAATACCTTTAGGCAAGACATCTTTCCTGGAGCTGTGCTGCCTCAGTCTTTGGTCACACTCTACTGATCTTCCTATGATCCTCCCAGGGAACTGAGGGTCTCCAGAATGAATAACAGAAATACATATGTGAGTGTTCCCAACCCTTCAGCAGGAAATAAAATGTGCCTTAAGATGTGGCTAAATGAATTCTTTTAAAAGCAAAATCAAAGCTTGACACTGGCAAAAACTCCAGAAAGAAAGTTGAGGCAGTGACTCAGCTCTGATGAGCAGGGCTGGGGTGACCAGGCAGGGGGTTGTGGCCCAGCACATTCCCCCATGGTCAGTCCCACTGGGGATTGACTGCATCACTGCTGCTGGAATTACAGCACAGCCAGCCTGGGGCAAGTGATGGGGAAATTAATTGCTAATGGGTAGATTGCTCTGATTCACTCTGGGTCAAACAGGCTGGAAATGTGGCCAGCTGAGGCTTCCCGAGTGGACACAGAGATTGCTCACCACTGGGGGAGGAAGGGCAAGGCAGAGAGGAACACAACTGTAACAGGTTTTGGGGGATCCTTTCCATTCTGGAAGGTGCTGTGTGATTTAAAGCATATTAGACAAATTTTAAGGATGGAAATAATACTAAAAGAAAAAAAACCAGAGAGTTATTTGGGAATATATCTATTAATTGTGCAGCTACTATGAAATGGGTGTTTCCAGATGAGACAGTGCCCTACAGCCAACACAACGTGTCTGTCTGTGGTGCAACAGCACTTTCAGGAAATATTAGCTGGGCTGCTGCTGTGAAGATCAGACTTTTTAATCAGCAAATCATTTTATTCCAGTCGTGTGCCGCTGTGCTAAATTGCAGTGCTGAATCCAGAGAAAATATCTCGTGGCACTACACGCATGGATTGGAAATTGAAGGCTTCCAGTTTCAGTAATTTCTGGATCAATCAGGATAGCAGGAAGCTGTGGTGATTCAGAGTCGGTACAGAGAGAGCACAATTTGCTGGTCAAGTACAACACCCCCAGACTTACCCAACCCAGGGCAGGTTGTTGCATGTTTTGCACATAAAATTTGCCCTGTCACAGAGATAGAACATTTAGCGTGAGGGCTCAGCCATACCGTGTGGTTTGCTGGCAGTGTAATTGCATTCGTCCGGCTGCTCCTCTCACTGTTACTGGACGTACAAATTGGCAGACCCACAACTGTCCAGGGACCATTGCTTTACAAGATGGTACAAGCATGATTGCCTTTGATCCAAACTGAAATAAATACTTCTGTCGCACTGGAAACAGCAACTAAAAGAGGTTTTTCAAATTTTCTAATTTTAGAGGTTTAGAAAACCAACAAACAGTAGGAGTTAAAAACAACGCATCAACTCCATAATCAAATCCAGTGGGAGCAGCTCTTCTTTTCTTCAAGTTAATAGCTCAATGCAGAGGGCCTTTTCTTAGCTCAGTTCAGTTCCCTCATCATCCTGAGACAGTCTGCCCCAATAGCTCCTGCTTCCACAGCCTGTGAAATACTCCTTAATTAGGTTTTTCCAGTCTAACCTGCTAAAAACATTCCATTTTTCCATAGATTATTTAACCATTATTTATAGCAGCAGCAGTTGCTCTCAACATTTCCTTCTTTCTTTGACTACATGGGCAAAAGCACTTTTAAAACTAAAAAAAAACCCAATAAATGTTTATTTAAAGTAATAATTCATAGAACTACCCATGTTTTTTAGATTGTCAAAATGGGCATAAGAATCTCAGTTTAACACAAAACAAATGAAAAATATTCAGGTCATCTACTTACCAGAAAGAAGAAGCACATATTGCTTTTTGGAGATAAGAGAAAAGAACTTCTTGGCAGATCCAGTTCACTGTCAGAGAACTGTTAATAAATCACATTCCTGAGTGTCTAAGGTAACACATCCCCTTCCTTTTCCCTATTTTATTCTCACACCCTGACAGGAGGTTTATTTACTGCTTTTTCAGAGCCTTCAGTCAGGTTGTTATTTTGCTCTTCTAAAGCTAAAAATTGAGGTTTTGGAGATGCTTGTTCATGGCCACTTCCAACCTGAGCAGACCCAGAAATTTTTTTGCTGTGGACAATCAGACCCTTCCCCTGTTCAGGAACCTTACTTTTATTTTCTCCTTATTTATTTGATAACAAATGAACATTTGGCCTTGAAACTAAATCTTCCTAGCTCAGGTATTTCTTAGCTGAGCAATGTTAGCTCATAGTGACAACTGTAGCAACAAAGTAAAATCTGTATTTCTCAGAAGAAATATACTTTTAAAATTTTCCCCAAAGGCTCAAAACTTGCTGGCGAAGAAATATTTTAAGTGTTTTTTCCAATGAAAATGGAACTTATTCACTGTCTTCTTAAGTCATAAACCCAGGAGTGCAGTAGGGCCATTTCCAACTTCTCAGCAGTCCTCCCACCCACACCTTCAGACGGTGAATTAATTTCAGATTGCTGCTGAATGTGAGAATGCAGCTGGAACAGTGATGCAGAAAGGGCTGGATGCTGTGTCCAGCCTTTGTGCAGGTAAGGGTTGAGTTTAGGTATGGTACTCACAAAGCAGCTGAAATAAATCTCCGTTTCCCCTAAAACCTGACTGAGCTAGTTGGAGAGAGGGAATGACCACACCAGGTAGCTCAGCTGCTCTAGCTTGGCTCAACACAGGCACAGAAAAGTGTAAATAAATTCAATCCACAGGGGGGAAATGATTGCCTGAACTGCTCGGGGCTACTGCTGGCTTTTCTTTCTCCAGCAGCACTCCAGTGTGTTATCAGCGTTTCCCGACAATTTCTCACCATTCCCTCTAAAACTTTTCATTCCTACCCGCTTCTTTTTGGACATAGTTTGACAAGTAGAAGAATGGCTTTTAAAAATTGTATTTCAAGCAATTGACTTTCTGGAAGGCTGAGAAGAGCGAGGCCATTGTGCAGTGGCAGCACCGGGGAGCAGACAATGCCAGTTACCGAGAGGGATGAGGCTCTTGCTAAGTGATGTCTGTGGAGATGAGTGATCTTACACACACAAAAATCTCCCCATACAATCTGTTATCCTTCTGCATATTCATTTAATTCTATACTATTCTATGTCTAACCGCTTTTGCTGTAACTTCCTGAATCTTTTTTGCCAGTATAAAAATTTCATTTATATCATTTAGTGCCTGTCACTCACTTCTGCACTTATCTGGCTGGTGGAAGGGAGCGAGCTGAAAGTGCAGCTCCAGCTGTTTCAGTAGCACTGATGTAAAGTGCCAGGGTGCTGCTCTAGGAAGGACAGGGAAGTCACATCTGCCCTGTCACTGTCAGAAGCTGCTGCCCTGGTGCAAGGTGCTGAAGAATGAACATGTGCTGCTCCCTGAGCTGACACAAACCCTCTCCAGAGGGAGCTGGAGCTGGTCCTGCAGAGCCAAGCGTGCAGAGGTGACACACATCCAGCTCTGCCATCTCCCTACAAAGACAGCCTCAGGCAGAGGCAGAGGTGGGAAAGCTGCTGTAAGGTGACAGGGCTGAGCTGTCAGAGCCCTAATCCTGCTCTGCATCTCAGGACACCTCAGGAAATGAAATGCCACCCTGAGAAACCACCTGAGAGACAGGCAAGGACAGGGGGACACCACACTTTCCAATCAAAGTGGTTTTCCAGCCACCTTGGCTTCAGGTCATATATTTCCTTTAAGGGGAGAGAAGAACACACAGGTTCAATAGAGGCAACTCCCCTTCAAGAAGAATGAAAACACTCTGACCAAATTTTAGAGCAATTAGAAAGTTTTCACTGGTCCATAAAGGAAATATTTGATTTCAAGTTGCTTGCCCTAACGAGGTCAAATTTTAACGGAAGAACAAAAGTTTTTAAAAATCACAAGAGAAAAAAACTCTCGGGTTTTGATGCTGAAGCAAAACGCTGTGGCATTCGCTGGTGAAACATCCTAATGCTCCCCTCCCCAGCCAGCAGACAGATGGTAGAGCTGGGTTATGGCATCTTATGCATCATTGAGTTTCACATATTTAGGGTGTTAAACCATGAAAGAAATGAGTTCAGATCCTGATACCTCGGTGACATGACACCACTGCAAATAAACAAGAACAAACATCAGAGTGAAGTAGATGAAGATGATAAAGATTTGAGATGCTGAGCAGGGAACCCGCGGTGCATCCCGAGCAGCCAGGGATTTCAGCAGAAATCACAGATATTCTCTCAGTGCCAATAATGAGAAGAAACAGTAGGTTAAAGAGTACAAAGATATTAAGAAATTATTTTCAATGTGTGAGTCAACAAGCCATAGAGTATTAACCATGTATGATCCTCATGGGCTGACTCTGGGCTCTCTCTCTGAGGGGAGGAATGAAAAGCCCATAACTGCTGGTCCCAGCAGGGAAACAAAGGGTGGAGAGCTCCAGAGCTGCAGGGGTCCCAAATGTGTGAGCTACTGTGCACATACCTTCTCTGGGGGGAGCCTGCACAATCCTAGAGCATAAACAGCAACAGCTGCTGCATCCTCATCCTGCTCTCGCAAGTGGGAGGTCCTTCTTAACCCCAGGATAAAGATTGAAAAGTATATGTATACACACTTTTCAAAATATATATTTTTAATGGGATTCACACACACACACACACACACGTATATATATATATATACACACACACATATATTTATATATGTACACGCTTTTTCCTAGCAGTTTCCAAGTCTTTAAAAGGCCACAGGGAAAAAAAAAATGAAATAAAACACAGCCAAAATTCCATTGGTCTTTTAAAAACCCACATATTTTCCAAAATCCCACAAGTCTTTTGTAATATCTTGAAGTGAAAAAAAACCATTTCGCAGCAAATAAAAGTCAGTACTAACCACCACTAGTGGTTCCCAGCATTAACCAGTGAATTTCAAAAGCAAAAACCTTAGAGGATGTAATGAGAGGATACCATGGTGAAGAATTCAGTTTGAAGTCAAACTGTAATAATTTTAATTAATAATGCTGAGTTTGAATCTGCTGAGTGTCAAACAGCAATCCAGCCCAGGGCACCTGGATCCTGACTGTAGGACTGGGACCTTTACAGACCCAGCTCAGCCGTTCTCTTCTGTTTTCCACAAGAAACAAGGCAATATTTGACACCAAGAGCTGCCAGGGCTTAGCTGTTACCTCGCTGCATCACTTTAATATGAACCAAAAATCCATGAAATTTATTCATGTTACTCCTTCCACACTGTATCCACCAAGCAGTTTTAAAACACCATGTCTTGCTGCTGCCTGCAGAATTTTCACTTTGGCATTTCCGTGAGGACCTGGGTTCTCCTCGAACAGGGCAGCACCCCAGAAAGGTAAAACCCATGGAGCAGGAGCACTGAGTGGCCTGCAAGTTCTGAAAGGAGCTCTTGGCAGAGAGAGTTTGAAGACAGGCATGGCTGGGGTTCCACCTGGTGGCCAGGAGACCACCTGTGATAGCCACAGGTGCCCAAATGCCCACCTCAATGCCCATGGGACTTGTACAAGCGTCCAAGGAGCACAGGTCAGGTGCTGCTGCGAGGGTGGCAGCAGCAATGAGGAGGTGAGGAGAATCCCCAGGGCTGCCCTGCAGATTTTGCTGGATTAGGAAAATAGTGGGCATCACCAGCTCCTGAGTGAGCACCAGGCTGCTGCCAGGAGCAGGGAGTGGGTCTCAGTGTTCTCCAGTTCGCACTTTTCCCCAAAAGCAGAACCCCAGAGAATTATTGCCGTGGGAATATTCACCCTCCGGCAACTCCTGGCAGGAGACTACTGCAAGAAATCTCCTGTCAGAGAAAGCAACCACCAGATGTCATTGCAGGATAAATTGTTTGAGAAATATTACTAAAACTGCACGAACAAAGCTTAGATTATTTCACTGGTTCCCCAGCAATCCCACGCAGGGCATCTTTGGGACTATATGTCCTGCTTTCCTTCCCTCATTAATGAGAGGAAGTGGGGAACTTGGACCAAAGTTGTAGGCTGGATTTCACAGTAAGTTGAAGTCAGGGCAAACAGCCACACACTGCACAGTCCCAACTGTACAGCTTCTTTTTCAGTGTGATCTTTTTTCATTTACTTTTTTCCACTTGTGCCAGCGGCTCTATGAAACATTACCCCTGTGTACAGACATTTTGGTTCACATCCTGATCCTGCTGGGTTTTCAGCACCACTGTCGCTCTCTGAAAAACACACATTGGTGTAAATCAGCAAATGACGTTTAACATCAGTTACTTTTTCGTTAACAAAATCTTGGCCAAAATAACTCCAGCTGTTAATTTTGACCTTCCAGCCATATCCCACAGGATCAGAGAGGATGGGGACACACTGAATCTCCACCCTGACATCTCTGCTGTGGGACACCGACTTGGAGCAGCCCTTTCTACTGATTCCAACCACCTGGACCGCAGTGCTGAGCTACCAACCACTTTTCAGGTACAAACCACCTTTCTACCCGGGGTGCCCCGTTGTTGTCAGCTCAGAGCTCCTTCCCTGCCAAGACCTGGGCTGCTGCACTCTGTTCCTAGGCTATGGTTTCCCCAGTAACACAGGAACCTGCTTTATTGTGTGAAGTGAATGAACATACATAATTAAAAACACAACTGGGGAGCATCTCTGCTTTGTAAGAGCTTTCTTTATCGGCTCTGCTGGCAATATTCCTGCTCCAAATAGGAATTTGAGTAACTGACCACCAGAGGTCCCCTCCAGCCAACATTTCTCTCATTCTACTATTTTTTAGTATTTGTTCCCCTCTTTATTGAGGGGAAGAAACTGGAAAGCTAGAAGCATTATTTTTGGCAGAGCCTAGGAATTTTAATATTTAGGATTTTATGCATGGTATTTTGGATTCTTTTGCAGGTTGAAACCTGTTAACAGGAAGAGTGTCAGAGATAGCAATTATCAATATTCATATCCAGTTATGTAAGTGAAGTGAAAATGCTACTGAAGATGTGTCTGCCCTTCAGGGCCAACAATTTTCTCGGAGAGTCAGTGGGTGCAGAAGAGGGGAGAGGGTGTTTATAAAGGTACTGCAGCCACACAAAGAGAACAAAGGAACAATAAGGAATGTAATTCCTTACTAAAGAAAAAAAAAATTGATGTTGCTCTTTTAGCTATTCTTACAACTGAGTTTAGGCCAGGCACTACACGTCCAGGAGTTCTGCTGGGTGCCACACGAACACTTCCAGGAGTTCTGCTGGGTGCCACACGAACACTTCCAGGAGTTCTGCTGGGTGCCACACGAACACTTCCAGGAGTTCTGCTGGGTGCCACACAAACACGTCCAGGAGTTCTGTTGGTGCCACACAAACAGCTGCCACTTAGGCTGCACGGGACAATCTTTTCAGTTCCCTTTTGACCTGCAAAACATAAGCACAGCGCAAGTTTATCCTCAAGCCAACACGGCCTTTCCCAATAAATAAAAATGCCTTTGTTTTGCAGGTTACAGGACACGATTTTTGTCTCCTACAAGGCACGGGACAAGCCCCATGTTTTCTATGAATCCCATTCTCACTTGGTGTGTGCAGAATTCCACGGAGCATCACAGATATGAGAGAGCATCTGTCTCTTGAACTCCAAACCCAGACCCAAGAGTGACATGTTGTACATGTGTTGACGTGTTGGTTCCTTTTATCAGGAGGCAATATGTTCCACACAACCCCTTCCTGCTGACAGCTCCTTGTAGCTCATCACTTCCACCAGGGATCTGGGATGAGGCAGTGGCACCTTTTCTGAAATTTCACAGATGGTGGCACGCCACGGCGTTCAAGGAATAAAAATGTGCCCTCTCCATTTCTGCTGCCTGGGATCTGGCCTGATCTTATGACATTCACATTTGCATGCCTAAGGTGGAAGCAGCTTCGAAATAAACATTGTGATAAATGAATAATACAGCTAAGATGTAATTACACACAGAGCCAAAGAAAATTAGGGTTGCAGAATTGAGCCCTGCAAAGCAAGGAAAGGTGTCCCTAAATCAGCTCTTTCGGATCACACTGATAGGCATCATCATTAATTGCACGATCCCATAATGATTCTTCCACTGTCTCATCAGCTCTCAGGATGGATGATGTTCCCTTAGTCAGCAGCTGTTCCATGTTGTGTTTTCTCTTCATTTTGCAGTTTGTTGCCTTGTGTGTTATTTATTGCACTGAATTACTGATGTGTTCTGAGATGAGAATTATACTTTTTTCACCTGGGATCATAGAGGGCAAGGACTCCTAGAATCAAATCATCCTCTCCTTTCCCACCTTCCCTCTAGGAGCAAATAATCCAACAACTTTACTTCCCTGCACTCCCTCCCATCTCCCAAGCCTGTTCCATTATTTCATTATCTGCACGTCTCTAACTTCCCTTGACTCCTAGTTCAGACTGTAAACGCCTTGGGGTGAAATACCCTCGTGCTTTGAGCTGGCCAAAACCAAGCAGTTCTTCAGCAATTTTGATGCCCCTAGCCTTTTCTGCTAACAGGTATTTTGCCTTCCTTCTTGCAGGACATTCTTTAGGCTTTTCAGTGAGCTCAGGGGGGCACAGACTTGTCAGCAGGAAATTACAGTGAAGGATGGTTTAGGAAACTCGGAGGTGGATCAGCTTTAATGGAGTCATGCTAAGATGCAGCAGGCATGGGGAGCCCAAATTGTCCTGGCATCAAACAGAATTTCTCAAAGGACACCATCACAGAGCTCAGAACCCACAGCCTTAGAGACTGGCCCTGCTGCTGTCTTTTTCTGTCTCTGATTCCTGCAGTTGTTATATTTATACAAATGGATTGGCTAAACTGGAAACAAAATCAGCAACAACCCCCCCTAATTCTCACCCAAAACCACAACAACAATTAAAAAAAGCCTTATCCTCCAGTGAATAAGGAAGCTTGAGAAACAGAGATAATAAGCAGCCAGACCATCCTTTCGCTCTGTCTGTGGGGACACACACAAAGTTGCTGTCTCAAACTAATTGCCTGTGCTGACTCATTCACAGAATCATGCTGGCCACAGACAGTAATTATCATGTCATAATTATCACTTCAATAGCACAAAGAGTGCACTCTTATCTGATATGATAAAATAGTTCAATTAATTTTAAACAGAGGGAAACACCAGTACATCCTTAGAGCCTGGCCACAGAGACAAAGCAAGCTGTCAGAATCAGATTATTGATTTCATGTTCTCTCCTGGCTTTATTAATTTTTGTTCAGGCATTAAAGTCACCACTTTTCATGCACTTAGGAGATTTTAATTTGGCATAATTCAGGAGCAAAAGAGTAAGATTAGATATAAATTCAGGAGAGAGACAGCGATAATGGAGAGAGGTAAACTGTGTGTAATATTTACAGTGCAGGTGGTGATGATTTCAGCAAGTGGGATTCTATCCCACTGGGAGAAAGGGTAACAAGGTGAAAAAGTGGAGAGGAATTGCCCAGTCCTTCAGACTTTTCCTCATCCTTGGTGACAACGTTCCCCACTGTATCCAAAAAAGGATGAAGATTTTCCTTGGCCCTCCTTTTGTTGTTAATGTATTTATAAAAACACTTTTTATTATCTGTATTTGTATCTGAAGCAAGGGAATTCTACAACGGATCTCAAACAAAAGCACCCTTTAATGACGAGAGTTCCAATTTTTCCAGCTTGATAGCTTTCAAAAGCAGATTCCTTTGGGTTTTTTCCTGTCATGTGCTCCAGGGGCAAATGCTGTGTATCATGTCAGAGTGGTTCTCTGCAGTGTTACCTGATCATTCAAAGGCTTCTGTACATTCAAACAAAAAGCCTTGGAATATCATAGGAAACCTACTGGGCGAGGTTGTGGCAAAGTGATTTTTATCAGAAAACTTTCCAATGAGTACATTGTGTTACCATGGCTGCAAGACACTTCACTATTCCAGAACTATCGCCTGTCAGCGCTGCTCAAAACATAATGGGGCAGTCTAAAATAAATAGTTCTGAAAGAAATTGGGGCTAAAAAGTTAACCTTGGGGTTAAATTTAGGGTCAGCGATTTTCCTGGTTTTTAATGAGGAAGGCAGAAGAAGCCTTGTAAGGGGGAATCTGTATTTAAGGTCCTCAAAACCCAGAAGATCCCAGGATCCATCTGCAGTGCAGATCTTGCCAGCTCCAGGAGGGAGAAGCCTGGAGCTTCTGGGCAGCACCCGCTCCTGCCTGTGCTGTGCTGACCCCGGAGCTGCAGCCACCTCGCTGGGCTCCAGGACTTTGGGCAGCACGGAGAGCCAGAAGTGCTGGGAAGGTGGCAGAGCACTGCTCCTCCCCAGCCCCAGGTGCTCCAGCTGGGCTTTGATAGCACAGCATCACCCTGATGGGGTTACTGCAGACCCAAACTGTGGTGCCCTCCTCTGCTGGGATGGAGGACTGGGCTGCAAGGGTGGATGAAGAGATTGCTTGTGGAGTAGGTATGAGATTGCAGAATTATAGCCCAAGGAAACTTCTGTGGTGACCGCATCGACCAGAGGACTTTCAACTGAGCATAGTCAAATTGTACGAGGAAATTAGTTTTGGTCATAAAACGAACAGTTAGGTTGTCCCCCAAGCCTGAATTTTGTTTTCTTAGGCATCTTAGAAGATGAGCAAAACCCATCCAAATGCCTGGGGCAAGCTCTGCTAAACGAGGTGTCAGCAGGTCTTGGGACAATGAACCCCAGGAACCCCAGCACTTCCTTCAGAACACAGCACACTCTGCAGTGGTTTGTCTTCCCTCACTCTCCATGCCTTACAATCTTTATTTCAGTTCTCCTTATACCATACCCTAGGTGGGCTAATCCCTGTTTTTACAGATCCTGTCTAAAGGCTGCAGAGACAGCTTTCAGTAATTAGGCTCCCTAGACACTTACCTTAAACAGGTCAAGTTTTTTGGGGAAAGGAGCCAGGTCAGATCGACTTAACAGAGCACACCCGAACTTCCTTGATACAGGGACTTTACCTGAATTTCCCAAATCTCGAGTAGTTTATTATCATCTCTGTCTTAGAGGTTTACCTAGAGATCTAATGCTGCTCCAGCCCACGTGGATAAGTATGCATTTCCCTTTGAAATCCAAATGAGACCTTTTGGATGATTCAGTCAATGAAGCAAAGACGATTTATCTGAGACACCACTCTCACCCCTTTCTGCTGATGGAGACTCGTGTCCTGCTATGTTACAAGTGTTGGCAGTAATTCCTCGTGGCTCTTCCCTTCAGGGGGAGCTGACAAACAGCAAGGCCAAGAGCCTACCCTAAGCTAGAACACAGGCCTGTGGTTTGGGGCCGCCAGGGATGCTTGTCAGGTGTGCAGCCAATGGCAATGGAATTAATCATGGCTAGTACTCGGCTTATTAAGAATTCCTGGTTTCCAGAAGGGTAAAAATACCCCAGTGTTTTTTAGTTTGTGCTGGGACTTCAACAAATTTAGACTGCAATGCAATATCTAGCAAGATTTGGGAAAACAAATTATTTCAGAAGCAGGTTGGCCACGTCAGCAGCCAGGCTGTGCATCCAGTAGCTGGTTTCACATGAAAACTCTCTCCCTGTAAAACAAGCTCAGGAAAATTGAGTTCTGCCCTCCCTCAGCTGACATTTTTTGTACAGCATAACCTGTGTTAGAGGCAAGGAACAGGGGTTATGTGTTGTAACACAGCATCACAGGACTGAATGTGGCCCTCAAAGGTAAAAAGAGTCAGTAGGGCTCTCCATTATCCAGACTGCTGTCAAATAGTTACCCCCAAAGGCATCCTGTGAAGCCTTTGTACACAGCCTGCAGAGACAGGTACTGATCATAACCTTCTCTGACCAGCTGGAGATTCAGGTAGGTGCCACAAGGAAGAGGGGATGAACGTCCAGATAAGAGGGCTCCGGAGCTGTCAGTCAATCAGACAACAGAACAATTCACCTGAGCAAACTTCTGGGGAGCCAGAGAGGACCCAGATAGATCCCAGCACTTCCTGGTGTTGTCCAGCATGGACACACTGCTTCCAGGTACCTTTCACAGGGTGCAACACCTCTGGGACCACTGAGTGCCCTCCTTTGGTAGTGGCTGGTGAATATTGCTACAGGAGACCAAGACACAGGAAATGCAGCACTACGAACTCCTTCATCCCAGTTCTCTTATTGTGCCAACTACTCACTCCAAGGGTAAGAGGAAGAGCATCCTCCCTGGAGTTTCTCTGTTGTAAAGCAGGCACGAGGGAGCACTGATTGCAGCCTGGGAAGTTCAGGCATTCAGTTCACTTGCAGTGACTTGTTCAGTGAATGCAACTCAACAATATTAACTCAGTGTCCATATTTAGGAGAGAAAACAATACTAATTTCTGCTGCTCTTCTGCTGCTTTCTTGTCCACACAATACAGGTTTCATTGGTCCTTTTCTCCACACAGATTTCGCACACCAGGGGTACCTGATTACCTCATACCCTGAGAAGTGGGTGATTCTTGCTGCAGGTTTTGGTTGCTGAGGTCACTGGGTTCTCAAAGATGACATCAAAACATAACAGAAAAATCCAAATCATGCTGGCATTTTTATCAAATTCTCGTAGGCAGAACCCAGCAGCTAAAAGCAGCCAGCAGAGATAATACACACTGTTTCTGCCTAGATGTGAGCACCCACCCAATCGATCACTCCTTGGTACATTGCTATTTAGGAGTGAACATCATTTAATTAATACACTAACTGCAGCTACAAGGGTGTTTATATATTCATGGAAAAATGACATTTTTTTCATGAAAGTAGGGATGTAAAATGCATGAACGTATTTACGAACACCTCACTTACATAAAAAGGGCTTAGAGTACTAGTTGATGCTAACAGCAAGCTTTCACTGACTACATTGATGCATAAATTTTTAACACATATGCACAAGCCAGGTAATGCATTTGCATACTAAGCAGGGGGTTTTGAGTTCCAGCTTTCTGGGGCAGAAACTGCTTTTAATTGTGTGTGATGCATAGCACTGGGAGGCTGACAGCACTAATCGAAAAGTTAACAAGCAGGAGGGATTTGTTCTTTGAGAGCTGAAATTTCCAAGTAATCCTCTACATCTAATCCAGCTTGAGCTAAGGAGTGGGAGAAGAATTGCAACCGGACTTTTGTGACCTCCTCAGATGATCTGTCAGCTGAGTTGCTGCCCTTCCAGAGAGATGGACATAGTTTTAGCCTGGTTGGGAGAATAAACAATGGGAAAAACAATGCACAAAAGCAAACCAGGAAAAAAATTTAATTGCATTTCTCTAACTTGACATTTTCAGTTGGGTGGCTGCCAGATACATGCCAATGCTTCTCTGCATATTGTTTGGGATTTGCTGGTTTCAGCACTAAAACAGACAGCAATGGAAGCTTTCAGCGTGCTTGAAGATTAATTTCCTATAATCACAACAAAGCTGAAGTCAACAAGATGAATTTAATTACTACTCTGACAGCTGGGAGGCAATTAATGCCCTTAAACTTCCAGGCGCTGCCTCACTTGTATTTTTCCCCTTGCCTTATTCCTACTAATTAGAAACAAGCTTCAGGGTAAAGCTGACCATGGTGTTACATTACCACCTTGTCATCAGAACCACAGAAACTTCCCAGTTAGACACCAACTCTTTCCCCAGAACAGGAGTCAGGGCCACCTCGGGGTGGTGAGAGCTGCAGAGCACTTTTCCATGTCTGCCTCACAGGATCAAGTCCCTGTATAAATCCTCTGGGGTGTATAAGTAAAGGAATATCCCACTCTGACTCTGGCAGGAATTTTTTACAGCCTTATAGCCTTGCAGATTTCCAGGTAATAAAGTGTAAGACAACTTTTGCAACAGGACATTAGTGTGCTGGCAAATCTAGACTGGAATTTAAAGATCACCTCCTGTGAAGCTTAATAAACCCCATCTTGCACCTGAACGGAGTGGGGTTGTATATCTCCAGGGAAAGTGAGCATTAAAAAATTCCCTATTGAAATGGCATCATTAAGAGGGAGAGCTACACCACGTGCAGCATCAGGACAATTACATCTTCGCTCTGAAACTGGAAAAAATGCACTGATGCAGCAGAGTACAATCTGGAATTTCATCCCCAGATAAAATTCCAGTGTTTCTGTTTATCGTGAATCAGGAAAAAGATGAACTTCCCAAAGTATCAGAGATATTTGAGGGTGTTTTGGCATTTCCACTATTTCTAAAGCAAAATGGTTTGTTTTGCATTGCTGGACTGATGTGAACATCTTTATTTCTGTCAACATTAAACTGCATTTTCCTACTCCAGCAGCTTTCCCAATGCACTTTAAGTTGTTGCTGACCCCCCAGGGGTCAATAACATACAACCACATATGTGCATGTGGTACTGTCCACTAGGTAGCTAAAGAGGGTTTATTTTGCACATAAACCAACTTTATGTGCAAAACACATCCCCAAAATAGAGCAAATATGACAATTCAGTTTAGCACTTTGCTGAAGAGATTATTTCAGCCAAATGAGATATTTTGGTTTGGTTTTCCCCCTACGGAGAAATGATACTCCCCAGCTACACTTGTGAAATCCTTAACTAGTGTAAACAATGGTTTTTTAAAGGTTCAAAGCAA
This sequence comes from Oreocharis arfaki, assembly GCA_013398015.1. NCBI lineage: Eukaryota > Metazoa > Chordata > Aves > Passeriformes > Paramythiidae > Oreocharis > Oreocharis arfaki. Next base: position 271,452 of record VZRR01002754.1, read on the forward strand.
AATACAATTGGTTTTGTCTGAAAACTGCCTTTATTGGACCAAGAGGTCTGTCAGAGGAGTACTGAGAGAACAGAACGGGGAGAGTTGGGGGTCGTTCAGCCTGGGGGAACAGAAGTCACTGAGGATTCCTTATTGTGGTTAAAGGGGGCCTTGTTCCTTCAAGGGCTTAAAGGAGGCCTATAAGAAATGTGTGGAGAGACTTTTTAGCAGGGCCTGCAGCCACAGGACAAGGGGTGATGGCTTTGATCCCAAAGGGTGTTGATTTAGATTAGCTATAAAGAAGTTTTATTATGATGAGGGTGGTAACACCTTGGCACAGGATGCCCCACTGCTGGAAACATTCAAAGTCAGCCTGATATGATTGAAATATCCTTTCCCATGGCATGGGGGTTGCACTAGGTGGCCTTTAAATGTCTCTTACAACTCGAACTATTCTCTCATTCCATGATTCTACTGCTGGGATTGGAAACATCCATGGCTTCCTTCTCTTAGGCATTTCTGCTGGCAAATCACAGCTACTTCTGTGTGTGGTCAGTCTTACTGCTGTCAGCAGAACAGAATCTGGGAAAGAAACTCTGCCCAGTTGTTTTGCTTTATGTCTACATTGCAGCGAGTACCGGCAATTAATGATCTGTTGGCAAATTAACGCTGCACATGGCAATTGACTGTGGTAATGAAGTTATAGAGTCTTCTTTATGGTTTATTAGCACAATAATAAACCACACTCAGCATGTAATAATGGCACACAGTTAAATTAAAGACTTGCTGATGCCTTATAAACCATTTTGAGAAACACTCTTGCAGCAATCGGTAATAGTGTTCCCCGTGAGCACGGGCAGGCTTTGCTCTCTGCTCTGCAGATACAGCTCTGTCAATATATTTTTTCTATTACTCTTGCATTACTAACAAAGCAGGCTGGGTAGTGGAACATTCTCTCCAAGCTGAACTAATTTTTAAGCACTTTGGGTGAAAAATAAGTCTTGGCTTCTTCAGGCTGCACCTATTTCTTCTCCTAGGGAGAAATATAACACCAGAGTTGTTCATCACTTCCTTCTCAGACAGAGCCACCAGCTGAATTTTACAGTGTTTCCCAACACTTGGCAACTTGAATTGAGCATGGCTTTTCAAAAACTGGCAGAGGCTAAATCTATCTTCCCACCTTACTCAGGTGAAATGTCATGCTGCGACCCAAGCTTAAGGATGAACTTCCCTTAAAATTTCTGTTTCGTGTATGTGACCAAGACCCTTCCTGTTCAGAGATGGGGCCTCATTTCAAACTCCCTGCCCATCCACTTTTAATCCCAAAGTGGGGAGGTGTTCACACAGCGCCGGAGCTCTGTGCCTGCACACCTGCTAAGCTCAAAGCACCCAGAGAAGCCTGGCACCACGGTCCCTTCAGATCTGCTTTACAGCCCCTACGGAAATGTAGGAGCGTTCTCTCTCTCTCCTTCTTGCAGGCAAGGCAAGTACTTTGCTTTATTCAGTGTTGCAATGCAGGATTCACGCTGGGAGCGATCAGGCTCTCAGAGAGGCCCGTAATGGCAACTGTATGCTGAATTTAACAACAGACAAAAATATCTGGAACTCTCCAGACTTCTCTCTGCAGGAAGCCAAAGCAATGCTTAGGGAAGCTATTATCAGCTTCTTTCCAGAAAGCTGAGTTTCTTTCCTGCAGCTCCACTAGAGGACAGCCCAGCCCTGGCCAGCTGCTGGCCCTGGTCACAGAAGCCACGGCTGACACCAAGGTCGTCACCTCCCTCAGCCCAGTATTAAAGTTGATGTGGTTTTAGGTCAGTCGAGCTTTTCTTTCTTCCAGCTGACAGAACGAACAGAGGGATATAGGAGGAAAAGCAGTCTTTTTCCTACCCTTAATCTGTCACGTCTGCTTAAACTGAAAACTCATTAGGCAGTGGCTAAGTCAGTTGTGAGGTTTGACTGTATTACCCATCTGTCTGATTTGAGATTTTCTCCTGGTTGAGGTGCTGAAGCAGGGTGTGTCAGGCACTGCCTTAAGCAGAGCCACGAGTCCTAAAACAGAACCTCAAATCAGCACTGGAGATGTTTGCTTGCAGTTCAAGGAGAAGCCAGGTCATGCTTGTGGGCTGAACAGGAACAGTGTTCATTTTGCTGATACAGACGTGATTACCAGGGCCTCACAGGGAAATTTGCACCTTCCACCTCTGGTCATGAAACCTCAGATTCAAAGAGGAGGGACAAAAGGAATGAGTCTGTCTGAACCCCCCGAGACTTTCAAATTTTCCTTTTATAAAAGCTGGAGTACAGACAAGAAGGTGACTGTTGCCTTCTCCCAGCAGTCATTTAAGAGGAGGTCAATCCATAAGAATATGAGATTATGTTGGGGAATGTGTATTAAACTTCACTTTGGCCAGGGCAAGGAGGCTCAACAGGGGCTCTGAGGAGCTCTCAGGACTTGTCTCCATTGGCTGCAGTGGGACACTCATCTTCCTAAACCAAGGCTGAGGCTCTCTCACTCTACTGCAGACAGAACAGCGTTCAGTGCACCTTTTTGTGCCTACACAGAACTGCCAGGATCTAAAACTTCCTTTGCAACCAGCATCTGTAAATCCTCCATCACCTCCTGCCCACCAGCATTTCCCCACCAGGGCACTGTGGTTTGCAGCAGGTCCATTTTGCTGCCAAGCCTCTCTTTGTCTCATCCATCAGACAAGCTGAGTCAGCATTATGTAAGTTCCCTGCAACAGAAGGCTTTTCTCCTTGTGAACACTTTTATAATATCACCCTCTTTAAGACTGCTCCCATTAAGCAGCTTAAAATCTTGAAGTCTCCAGGCTGACACAGTCTTAAGACTGACAGTGTTTTCCAGCCACCTCTGGCACTGTCATTTCCTCGTGTTGCCAAATTCCCCCTATCCCCCCGTCCTTACGGGCACTACCAGAACTTTCTGATGGAAATGAAAGAACACCTGACAGACTCTGCTGAAGCTGAATATCCTCACAGGGAAATGGAGAAGTCAGAAGGGAAATGGAGAGTGTGCAGCTGTGTGCTGCTGTCATGAGGCAGTCGGGTTTAATTTTCATTCAGCTACTCCGAGCTGGCCACTTCCATGCCTGGCTTCGAAACGCTAATCCAGAGCTTTTGATTAATTAATGAGCTTTGCCCAGTGGGAATCTGCTTACTGGGGGATATCTGTGCCTGAGGTGAGCAGCTTCTCTGGAAGTCTAATATCCCAAGAGGAAGATGCTCAGTCATCTCAAATGTGTGCACTAATTAATATGGAACAAATACACCTCGTAATGCCAACGCTAAAAGACTGGCTCACAAATGCTGACAGGACTCAAGGAGCTGTAACAATTCATAATGAGCAATTATGAGTGATGACTTTCTTTTTCCTTGGTGCTTTGGAAGGTACCTATCTAGTGACAACGTAGACAAAGACTTGAGGAGCAACTGGAGCTGCTCAAACTGTGCCTCCTCTCCACCAGCCACCCTGGAGATGGAAGGGTTTCTGCTGTACCCAGAATCAATCGTGCTTTTTGTGGCTTGTCATGCCCTGGTCCCATTGACGCCGGTGGGACAACACTTCAGACAGTGAGTCACCACTAGGTAGCAACATCTTTCCTTCTTTTGTAGAATGGGAGGGATTTCAGCTGTGCTATGTTAAAGTTCAGATCATATTCCCAGTGCTCTAAGAGGTAATCCAAGCTCTTTCACTCTATTGCTGAAGAAACTGCTGTCACACTCCGATCTTCATTAGGACAGGAGGCTCCTGGGTCGGTTACTTCTGTGCATTTCAGAAGAACCCAATCACTCACAATAAAATAATCTAGAAAGAGCCTCTTCTCATGGGTTCTTTGAGCAGAACCCTTGAGGTGTTCAGTGACATCAAACTGGGGAACTTTGCAACCTCTGCTCAGAAGAGGGAATGGATCTGTGTCCAAGGGCAGGGAGGTGAATTAATGAATCTCTTGACATCCTTTAAAAACTGAATCTACAGGGCTATGGCCAGAGCAGATCTGAGTAATAGGAAGGTATGAATTTAGAGGGTGTTTGGGGTCAAGAATACAGATTACATTTATTGTAACACGCTGCTTTGGAGGTTATCTGTCAGGTTTAGGACTGGGACATGCAGATGTCAAAGCACACCTCTTGTAGAAAAATAGACATCTGGAAATTCTGTTTCTCTTTGAAGGCAGAAGGTGACTGGCCTCACTTTCTTAACACAAGTGATACAGTGGACTGGAGACAGCTCAAATCTGATTTCAGAACCACCATTAAGTTTTTGATGTAGTTATGAGATAAGCCTGTAAGGTCTTCTGGTTACTGATTGCCATGCTTAAAATACAGTGAGAGAGGCTCAGTGCTAAAACCTATCCCTACTAGTGAGATTGAGAAAAAATATTTGTGTGTTAAAGGATAACATCAGCAGCACCAAGAAGCAGTTTGTGATCCCTTGTGTGCACCATGGCCAAAGAAGGCCAAAGAACCTGAACTCTGATGGGCCCAGCAATCAGCCCAGCCACAGCGATATTTAGCCTTTGGGTAATGATGCAACAGGATTTTTTCATTCAGGAAGATGTTTTCGCTGCTCTTTAGACCGTCAGGAGTTACTGGCTGCGTCAACTACTCGAGGTCTGACAGCAAATCCTCATAGACCAGGACTTTTCACAAGGTTCCATCCCAGAAGCATGACACAGGCTTATTTTGCAGTAAGAGAGACTCAGGTATGTACCAGCGAGGTGATACTGGTCTGTTCCTAAGCAGCTTTTAAAGGAGAAAGAAAAATGAACAGGCTGGAAGCCACTCCTCATCTCCAGCCACCTGAGACTCCAACAGTGGCAGCCGGGCTTAGCTCCAGCTGCAAATCGATTCTCCATTACCATATCCAGTGAGAGCTTTGCTATTCAGGTTACTGATGGTGATAAAGTAGGCCGTTAACAATGAGCCAGCACAAAGCAAGTCATTTTAATAGTTGAAATGTTATCCTCTCTAAAGGAGCCATAATAATAATGCAATATTATTGAGCCTTTCTAGTCTGCAGGCATCTGTCATCCGTCTGCCTTAAACTGATAGGGGAGAGTGCATTTGAATTTATTCTGCAGGAAAGGAATGATAAAGCTTTATGGCTGCTCTCTTCTTTTCCCTTACTTTGCTGCCTGTACCTGCCAATAGCTGCATTTTGTCACTTCTTCTGCTGTTATTTTTTAAAAATCTTGCAACACGTGGGAACTCGCTGCTGCACAGGACAATACAGACCTCTTAGTATGGATGTACTGGTGAAGGTGACACATTCTGACCATAATTACATAAAGATATTCTCATACTGGAAGCAATGAAAGAAGTTTTCCTGCTTAGTGCTTCCTATTCATCTGCCTGTGAGTAGTCCACAGCAGCAAGTCCTGTTCCTGATGTGTGAAGGTGGGAAGTGTTCCTCCCACTGATGCCTTGAGTGGCTACCTGGAAACAGAGACTAGACAGGAGTAAGGGAATAAAGGTGGATATTTATCTAAAGGCCTTCACAGGTACACCCTGGGGAGGCAGAGGCTGCTGCCAACATGAACCCCAAGATGGACAACGAGTCACGAGTTCTTCACACGTTTATAGGTTTGGTTCATCTGCATACCAGCATAAATTCGCCAATTAAAACTTTAGCTGAATGATGTAATTTCCCCAAACTCATCCCCCTTCTAAAGATGTTGGTTTACACATTTTGGGCCTAGGACAGTCTGGGTGTCCTTGGAGAGCAAATTTAGAGAGGCTTTTTTATGCCTATCTTAGCATGAGAGAGCAGAAGTTAACAGGCTACAAGAAACTTCACAGTCACACACTGGGCAGTACAGGATTTGAAAAATATAAAAGCTAAAACCCAAGGCATCACCACAATCACTCACAGGTGACTGGTCTGTGACAGCAGTGCCAGAAGCACCTCCTCTCCTCTACAAGGGGCAGAAGACATGCAGCTTCCACAGACTTCAGCAGGATACCTGAATGTTCAGCATGTCAGAAGCAGCCCAGGAAACACTGGCAAATAGCACAAATAGCACTTTGTGTGGTTCCCTACCAGCACCACGGGCTTTCATAATGCTGGAACTTGAAATGACACTGCAAGGTTTGATAACCTCTGCTCTGAAACACAACAGCAATGACATTAATACATCACACAGATGACTGTGGTCTGGATGACTCGGGACACTGAGCACATCTAATCTCTAGGTCATTGGGCATTTAGATCTCAATGACTCCTGAATCTAAAGCAACACAAAATGTAGCAGTAAGTGCTCCAAGCATGTTAGAACGGACAACCTTCCTATCGATCTTTACACATACCTAACATGTATTTATTCATGATTTTTTAATGAGGTATCATCTCTTAGTCTGTAGATATAGACCTGCAATATTAGAAACATAAGTGAACTAATAATGAGAGAATATGATTAAAATCCTGATGCTTCACCCAGAAAGATATTGCCTGGATCTTTACAAAAGAAAGGGCTAGTTAATGTTAATGTTAATGTATGCAAGTCCTTATCCAGCCATCTAATTTGATCTGCTTTGGAACTTAACACAGCCTCCATCATCAGACCCTCTGAGTGACTTTTGTTTAATCAGCTTCCACTGCTTAATGAGTGGGGTGATTAACACACAAGCAGAGGATTTGATGCGCAGTATGTCCGGTGTTAGTGGAGGACAAGACTTAATGGGATTTCTCCTCTCTACTTTTCTCCCTTGCCCAAAATGTGAGGTTTGTCATGTGCTAAGCACAGTCCCCAACTCACTATCAATTAGCTTGCTATCAGTAAGGCATTATGGGGTTGCTGTGCCTATTAACCTACAGGAACTCACCAGCCCAGAAATATGATCACGAACGATTATAAAATACGTGTGTACTCCCCCTGCCATGATAACAACTGAAGAACCTCCATGAGCTCTTATTAACAAACTCGTGTCTATCCCAGTCAGATGCTTCTGAGTATCAAGATCTGAACAAATTCACCCCATCTCTTCTGCAGGTATCTACTTGTATCTGAACAATTACAGCACAAAAGTGCTGGACAGTAAAATACCAGCATGCTTGCAGGAGCTCCTGCATGTAGCCCACTGCACACAAGTGCTCAGAAACCACCTGCATAATTATGATTTTGTGCAGTGCCCAACACAGAGTGACTCCTCAAACCATCAGGATAGGGACAGCTGGGTGGGTAGAGGATTCTGAATTAAAATAGACTGATGTACCAGATGTTGAAGACATCTGTAAATCAAGTCTGCTGTTCTTATGGAGACTAAATATTATGCTGCAGGTGACTGAATCCCACCACCTACAGAGTGAGCACAAGGAGTGTCCGGCAAACAAACTCCCAGTTCAGGGACCAATCATCAAATCATCTTCAAAATGAATCATTGTAACCTTCTGAAACAATCTTGGTTTTGGAAGATCCAATCTAGAGAGGCACAAAATCCTGCAAACTGCCCCTCATATCAACTGGAGTCAACTCCATCATATCAACTGAAGTTGCAAGTGATCCGCTCGTGTTCAGCACATCTCAGCCTCGTGTCTAATCTTACAATAAATACAATGATTAATAGCTCTGTTTGCCAAAGAAATGCCTATATGACCTCTTACTCATGTCCTCTAAATATAAATTGGAGTTGTTCTTGTGTCAGCAAATGAGTGAGGTGCTTCTTTGCAAGAACTCACACTTGCTGAGCCAAACATAACCTTTAACAACTCTCTGTGGCTTCTAATAGGAAAAAAATATTAAAAGTGCCCAGTCATCTTGTAAGAATTGAGGATTTTTGTTGAGTTACTCATATGTCCTGCTATAGAGCAGAACACTTATGCCATGAATTCATTGCCTGCTGAGAGCAGGTACCTGGCAGAGATGAGATCTAGTGGTATGGAGAACTGAGACTTGTTATTTCTCCTCCTCTCATGCAGATTCAAGACCTTCCACATCCCCTAATGGTGATCCTGAAACTGTGTAACTCAGAATGCCTGAAACTCTGGCACTTATCTTGAATTGTATGTTTTTATCAGGGGTATCCTCTGTTATTTTTCAGTTTTCTTTGTAAGACTAGTGCCTTTATTGTTCCTAGACTAAGCGGGGTTCCTGTGACCTTTGTACGTGATCCTAGCAGGTCCTCGGACAGCTCTGACTATAATTACAGGGCTTGGTTAAAGCAAATACTTTTAAACAAAGGGTCTCTCAAACCCCTTTTCCCATGAGGTAGTATCTAAATAACATGCTGTTTCCAAAGCCTGGAGGCCGCTGATTGAATCTCAAGAAATGCTCTCCAAATGAGTTTGTCATCGGCATTTCTCGGTGAAGAATTCATTCATGCACAGTTATCCCTGCTCACGGATATTCATCTTCCAAGACCTGGGCACAATTGACATTGGACTGTGATCACCTTTCCTGCCAGGCTTGTGTCAATGCCTCTCCCACACAAGAGCCTTTTTGGAACTGCTCTTACTTTCACTGAAGAGCATATTTTGAAGCTGTGTTATTGTTCCTCCTCATTTCCCCCTCCCACACGGCATGAAATCCTAACACTCAATCAAACAACTAACCCCAGGACCACTATGTTTAATGTTCTCCTAATGCCTATCATTAAGAAGTATAAATGCCAGTGAGTTGTCTGGGTGCTTTATAAAATAAATATATCCATCTGTGGGGACAAATTATACCGGCTCTCCAAAAGCAGGAGAGGCTGCACAGCAGGGACATGCACAAGGAAACTTTGGCCAAAACCAGCACGATGCTCTCAAATGCCCATGCAGGAAAGTGCTTTTATTCTACAGCAGGGCTGAAATACCTCCCATGCAGTGAACTGCTCAATAATTCATTTATCTATCACGTCTTGCAAAGGTACAGGACTGAGTTAAGTCTGCTGAGATTTTCAATACAGGAGGTTAATATAAACCCAACACATTTCTTCCAAGCCCTATTGTACTCAACAAGGAGAAATAACAGCTTGTCTGCTTCCTGTACAGTAGAAGCAAAGAAATAGCAGGGCCTTTAGAAGGAGAACGTGAATGCAAGCCAATCATCCTCCTTCTGGCTCCTGCTGGCTCTTGTCTCCAATTACAAAGGAAAAATTCACTATCCAAGCTATTTCTACATTTCAAACTGGGCACTGAAGTATCAAAAGTTATTGTTAGCCTGCCGTGCTCTTGAGAAGGGAAATAAGGAGGAGATAATAGAAAGACATAAATGACCCAAATCAGTGAGATATTCTTTATGGTTTATCACAAAGGAGTTTCCCAAGAGACCTTCATGTCATGCCCTGTGCCCACGCACACACACAACCCAGAAAGATAATGAGGGAGGGAAAACTTCATCAGTATGGACATTGGTTTCATTTGGGACATTTATTCCCACAAAAAAATATATTCCCTTTGCATCTCAGTGTGCATGGCCGTGCTTCCTCCTCTAGATGACACTGTGTCTGCTTGGAATCCAGAGCTGGAATACCAGGAGCCCTTCAGCACCGGCAAAGTCATGTAGAAGAAAACTGCGCCAGAACCTGCACACAGTAGTTTTGTCACCAATGGTTTCTGCACAATTCAGAGTTGTTGCTCAAGGATTTGAAGCCACTGAATCTCAATATCTCAGCAGCAGCCAATATTAAACCTGTGCAATTCAAGGTGTGAGCAAAGTTGCAGGAAAGATTTGCACATGTGTATGTCTGTATATATACAGTTACATCTTGGTTTGCCTCTCTGTTTACAAATATCCCAAGGTTTACAAATATCCAGGCTGCAAAGAAATCTGCAGTTCCAGGGAGACCTATTCACCACCAGGTAAAATTCCGTGCAGGAGTGGACTGGTAATATGACAAGCTGGAAGAGTAAAACAAACTGGATCAGGACACTGCAAAGAGTCTAATCCCTAGGTTTGAAGATGCCTGCAGGCATTCCCTGGATTCTCTGGGGGAGAGAAATTTCACTGGGGAGAAAGATTTTGGAAATTATGATTTCATCTGAACTTCCCAGCGCACCTGTGATTTCCCCAAGGTTACTCGTGATTTATTAGGAAGCAATTGGGATCAAATTCAAACCTGTGACATACAAATGTATAAACAGTACAAACAGATCAAATAACAACAAAGCAGGAAGTAAATGCAATGACTCTAAGGGAATTAACAGAAATGCTGCTCAAAAGTTAATAGTTCCTGAATTTCTTTCCTGTTTCACCAGTAGCAGGATAAGTTTACATGCTCCTCTTCATAAGACGGCTCCAAAGGATCTGGTCAAATTTGGGATGACAGGCACCTAAGACAGATAACAAGGTTTGGGGATATTTTCCAGTTGACATCAGTGTGCCATTAGTCATTCCCTGATAAGGAATATCTTGCAGACAAGACAGATCACAGGGCCAGCACAGGCAGGGAGGAGGGGGTTGACACTGAAGTACAGGAAGAGTTACTTATCTTCAGAAATTTGGAAAGGGACTCCCACAGAAGTGGGATGGAGAATGTGAACTCTGAAGAAGGTTCCTTGATGACTCATCACTCCCCCCAAAAAAGAAAGACACACCTTAAAATTTATTCCTTCCCTCTTTGTTTGTCTGGAAGATGGAAGAGTGTGAATTCTTAGCTTGCTCTGAACGTGGGCTGCTGGTTTCACACTGCAGTGTCAGAAGGCTGATTCCAGCCCAGGTGTCTACAAATTGACTCACCATTTTACTCTGTTTAATGAATAAACAAACTTTCCTCTGTAAGATTGAATTAATTTGGATTTATTTGTCTAGGTACAGACACTGCAGATGTTTTAATTTAGGCAGTTTGCACTGTCAGAGTGGCTGGGCTGGCTGAGCCTTCAATTTCTGTCCATGCAGGTAGAATTCAGAGTGGCTGTTGTGGGCTTTTTGACCACGGGAAGGACAATTCCAGCTGAATATCACTAAGGGAAAAGAAGTTAAGTGAAGTTTAACTAAAGTGCATGGGGTGGTTGCCATAGCAAAAGTGATAGAGCCTCTTTGATTTAGCTGCTGAGAGCAGGACTGACAAATGCATGTGATACTACACCGTCAGGAACATTTCCGCAGCTGTGATGAACATCTCCTCCAATTTCCACTTCCCTGATCAAAAAATGGATTGGGAGAGAAAGGGAGAATTGAGGAAGAAAACTTCCTGCAGAAAAAAAGATGCAGAAAAGGGACACCAACTCTGCAGGCCTCTGGGGACAAGGGAGAGGTTGTGGATTTTAGGGGGAGAAGTTACCAGATGTCTCACTCCAGCCGAGTTCCAAGTGCAATGATCCAGTTAAGTGCTCTTTATTTTGCCCCAAGAGCTGCTTGCCAGTGGATGTGCTGACCCAGCCTCTCTGTGATTCTGTTCCTGGTTTCTTGCCTCAGCGAGGACTCAGAGTCCAGGACCAAAGGTTGCTGTTAGTTTACAATTCTCAGCTGAACACTGAGTTTGGCCCATGAGGTCTAATTCCATTCTGATGTGTTTCTTCTGTCTTTAACTGACAACTTCATAGGGGACTTTGAACCATTTGTTTCTGTCCCACAGAGGAAAAAGCACCAAAGAAAAATGGCTTATAACCTTTCATTCCAATGTTCAAGTTTGATATTCCGTCACTTCTTCAAGGATTTTGTTTTCTCAGATCACATCCCATCAGAGACTCTCATTTGTGGGTGAGTAATAGGTTGTTCTCTGTCCTCTCATCATCCACCCACACAAACACTCCTGCCTGGATCCCAGTGCCATACCATCCTCACACTGTGGGTGGATACACTGCAGCTTCTACAGATCGGTAGTAACTGGAAAAAATCCAGAGTTGAGGTCTTGCCTGGGCAGTCCCTGCTAATGAGTGTGAGGAGTTTGGGGAGAGCACGGTGCAGACAATGCAGGGGGGCACAGGAGGCATTCCTAAGTCACCAACAACCAGCTACAGGTGACTGTGCCACATAATCCTCTTGCAAAATATTTAAGCTTCCTCTTACAAATTAATACCCAATTTATGTGTTCCCTTTATTCCTAATCAATATTGCAGAGTGTTGCTGCCCTGGGAGAGCTTTCCAGTAAACAAACAGACTATTTCCTCCTTCTCTTGCTAAAGCTGGTTTTCAAGGCTAGCACGTTCTGGGCTCCTAGTGCTGTTCCCAATCTGGCATCTCCACTAAATAATATACTTTGGGGGAAGATAAGTTGCAAGACTGTCTGGAGACAAGTCTCTTGTAAATCCCTCTCCTTCCAGGTCACACGTGTGGTTTCCACCAGTCCTTGCCTCTTATCAACCTCTCTTTGGCTCTAAAATAACCAATTTTAGCCTCTTAAATCTGCATCTGATCTCCCATTCTGTTTCAGCCCATCTCCATAGAAAGCCAGAAACCAAGAGGTGGGTTTGAGATTTACCCTTTCAAAGCCTTTCCTTACCCTCCACCGACTTCTCTCTTGCCACTTTAATTCTGTTACTACAGCAACCTTGTATTTCTTGCTTTGGCAGAGTTGACACGTTAGCATGGGGACACACACAAGGCCTCTCTAATCAGCACTTATGTGGTCTAAAACATTTAGCTCATCTGCTCAGAAGACTTATTAAAATGTTCGACCCATCTGCTGTGGGAGGCTCCAGTGAAACCGAAGCCAACATTTTCCCACTCGGTTTCCTGTCACGCAGCCTGACCAAAGCCTCTCATTTCAGCAGCACACAGCAACGGTGTCTCTGCCATAAGGCACAGCACTTGCTTGTGTGTGCTCTTTGGACAAGCTTGAAAGGGTGGCAGCTCAGTCTTCTGCAGTGGCTGTTGGAGAAAACAACTGTGCTGACATTTGCCTCTCGGAGTGCGAAACGCTAGAGAAGTCACTTGAGTGCAGCACAGGGAATTCAGAACAACATCTCTCAGAGTGCTTCCTTCGCCCTCAGATGCTTGGAGGGAGACATTTGTGGCAGCAGGTTTCCAAAGAGCCGGCTCGAGGGATGGCACCAGCCTCGAGGGGGACCTGCACAGGAACCATGTCACCCATCTGGCAAGCTGGGATCCCCTTTTCCTGCTTTTCATCATCTAATTCTCTGGAGAGCTGCACAACTTGCTCTTGTTGCTCCCAGAGGAAACATCAAAATTTCCTTTAATTCCCTCTCCATCATCTGGTACTTTTCAGCCTGCCCACACCACAGGTGATCTGTGTTATGTTCCTAAACCTGCACCTTTCCTGAGGGAGTTGGAGGCAGCAGGGTTTTTTAAAGATGTATATCTGCCATCATCTGACCAGCCATAGCTATATGTGTATCCATAACTGTCTATTCGCAAAAGAATTCCTCTCCAGCTTGCTGTGAGTGTTGGACTAACAGCAAAATGTGAAATTTTCTATTATCTTCACTCAGCAGTTCTGCAATCCCTCCTGGTCATGGCCACTACATTAAGAAGTAGGAGGCAGTTTGATGCTTGTTTGTCCTAAGACTCATCTGCAACACAGATGTCCTTGAAGGGAATGGCAGCAAATCAGAAAGAGGATACAGAAGAAGCTATAGGGTGAAAACTCGGCCAGTGGAAGATGGATGAGTGCTATCTAAAAATGTAACTGCAGCAAGGATGAACAGCAAACAGAAATACCTTCAGCTCAGTGTCTGGGCAACCACTGTAAATCAACAAAGGCATCTCCCAGAGAAGGTTTAATCAAAAAAAGCTGCACTTGCTCAGCTCACCTAATGTGGTTGATGGGTGTTTGCAGTTAAATCCCCATCACAATGATCCTATTTAGAGCCAAGGTGCATGGAAGGGAAACGTGCTAACAGTCACTTCATCTCCCCATTACCAGTGGAATTCACTTTAAGTAGCTCTAGGGATTACTGAGGTATTAAGGAAAGTGCTGTGACATAGAACTGTATTCCCTAGGCAGGAGGATGGCAGTGTGGTGTTGTCCTCTGCGGAGATCATGATAAGGAGTCCAAGATGTTTCTGAAAGGCGTTTTTTTTCCATGTGTGTTTGTGTGTACGATGCTGTTTTCTTTAGTTTTTCAATGAGGGAAGAAAAAGATCCAGTGCCACTGCCTATTTTAGGGATTTAGAAGTGCTTAAAAGCACTAGGAATGGCTTTAAAATGCAGACCTCATACCAGAGATAAAGCACCTACCCAGAGAAGAGATGCTCTGATGCCGTAGATGTATTTGTTTATTTTGGAGGGATGAAAAGAATGGTATGTTTTACTGCTAAGCTATTAACCATCAAGATTGCCCAAAGGCATCAGCAGGTTCATTTAAAATGCAAATGAGCTTCTCAGGCAGGCACTCAGTTGTTCAGGCTCTACAGGCTGCTATTATGTGAAATTGGATGGGGTCTCCACACGGCACAGCTGAACACTTGGGCTGGGCTCCCTCTCCGCCCCACACCCCGTTATGACCAACGTGAATGGACACTGCAGTGGCCCCCAGCGCTGTTCTCCAGATTAGGAGAGTGGCTTTATTATAGAAGACAGGGGCAATTAACTGAGTCCCAGTGCTGCCGCGGAACGATCTCCTTGGGAAATACCACTTAGCCCTGCAAACAGCAAATGGGCATTTATTCATGGCCTTCTCACCCCCTTTTGGGAAGAACCATTCTCTTGAATTAATGTTTGGAGGTTACTGGCTAAAAGCGAGCATAAACAATGAAAAGCAATTGGACTGAGGAAGATTTTCTCTTTTTAATACTTAATTACTGCGTGCCGAGGCGCACTCACCAGTGAGATCCCTGCCCAAGCAGCACACTGGTGGGACACTGGGAATAAAACCCGAAGGGATGCTTTTGCCTTGGGGTGATACTGCAGGAGGGACGTGCTAAAGACTTGCATTGTCACTTTTTAAAGTTCTGCCAGTGTTTCAATCCATAAAAGAAGGCTTGGGAGGAATGTCACCCACTTAACGGGAAAAATTGCGCTGTAGTGGATCACCCCGATGCCGCAGAGAGGGCTGGTTAAAATCTGAGAATTCCGTTGTGCGACGGATGTCAGGGTTCTGCCAGTCGGACTTGTTTGAGGACAATGCCATCACTGCTGCTCTGGAACGTGGTGCTGGCAGAACTGCTGACACGTGAGCAAGGGTTCAGCTGCAGCAGCAGAAGACTCAGAGGTGGAGCTGATTTGTGGCACAGAGACAAAAGAGACCAGAGAGATGGCTGCTAATACAAGTGTAGTTAAATGCTTATGTAAACGACCCTTGCCATGGGCTTCTGCCTGGTAAGGCCTGGCTGGATTGCCCTCGGAACTCCCACTTGCTCACCAAACCGATGTGGAAGAATACATTTCTGTGAGTTAGGAACCATGACTTCCCTGTGAGGATGATGAAGATGACGATGATGACCATAATGAAAATGCAGTATTGCAAATGTCCCCAGACTGGACAATATCTGTCAGAGCTTCATGGAGCTAAACCGCACCCGACTGTCCTTGTACACACACACACACCTGTGACCCACAGACTGAAGCCATCGGTGTTTTTAGAAGAGAAACAGTAGCTGCACATTGAATTACTTTTTAAAAAGTGTTAAATACCATTGTACTTTTCCATTTCCTTTTCTTTGTGTGTGTGAAAATGGCTGCATTTATCAAAATGTGTTGGAGCCAGTTTAGATGAATTGTCCGGCTGAAAAGGCTTTCTTATCTAGAAACAAGCTTCCCAATTGCACTGCATTTTGTACGAGTAGGGTTAAATAAATCAAAGAAAGCAGAAAAACTAAAGGAGATCTTAATTTCTGCTTCTATATCAGTCTTTCCATTCCTTCTGCGTATTATGGCTTGCATTCCAGCCTCCGGATAGGACTTGCATAGCCCCTATTAAACATAATCAAGCACTTGTAGAACTTATTTCCAAGTATCTAAAATGGAACCACGATTTGCATGTCATTAAAATAAAAAAGAACCAACACGAATCTTTCCCATCGTTTTTCCACATGCTGTATCCAAAAGGAGCTTACGGTGCACTTTTGAAAAACACTGCCAGTCATCTTAAATGATACTTTTTTTTAAAATTTAAAATTTCTAATTAAATTAAGAAAGACAGCCATTTTGGGGACATATTCACAACTTAAAAAAGCACAAACCCAGAAGTTACATTGTCGTTTGATAGCTCTGCTTCTTAAGAGTACAGGGAGCTGTCTGGGATGAAGTTATTTTGGTGGTCGATGCTGTGCTGTGAAAGGTTACTGAAGCTCCACCATCACCTATGTAATGATATAAAGATTTATTGGTGACAAAACCTTCTACAAGTGATAGAAGAATCTAAGCTTCAGCATTCAATACAAACACATTGTATTCTTTTAAAAAATAAATAAGTACTTGTGGTGCCAGGACTGCCTGAAACAGCTGATCTTATCTTATAACATCAGCCTTGGGATTTCAAAACCATCCTGGCTGGGCTTTATGTCTCTTGTTTGGTGGATAGTGGAATAAATAAGAAAATTTGTGGGAGCGAAGCTCATGGCAGAAGAGCAGAGAAGATGCAAGTTCTGCACTTGCAAGAAAAGGTGTCTGCCACAGCAGGGCAAAATGTGCTGAATTACACTTGAAATCCACGCAGAACTTCTGCTACTCCACATTTCCGTTATGAGCCAAGTTCTCCTTGAATTCCTTATCCTGAATTTTGTACTGGTCCTAGGTAGGTGTCTAGACACTGCATCTCTTAATGCTGAAGGGCTTGTTGAAAACACCTCCTGCTTTTCCGCGATGAAATTAGAGAAGAAGACCCACGGGCCATCCTGGAGCACGCGATGTGCACAGGACACCCCAGCTCCTGGAGTCCCTCCTGTGGGGTGGTTATTCTTGCCCCAGTGTAGACATGCCATAAAGCCCTTCCAGTGGGAACTTCTGCCTAGCAGGAAACCTGAAGAAAAACCTACATCGGTGTCTCCATACCCTCTTCCATCTCTTCCGCTGGAGGATGTTCTGTTGGCCCAAGTAAGGAAAATTTTATTTACTTCAAGAGACAATGAAGTCACCATTTGTTGGGACATCTTTTGTTCCTGTTGGACAAAGGCTTCTTTTACACTCTTATTCATGGGGGAGGCCAAACTCTTCCCACACAAGGCACTGTAAGGACAGAACACCCATCAGCGAGTTCCATGTATCCTTGCCTTTTCCATACCCTTCCTGATTTCTGTGAGCCTGCAGGGGACGTAAAGGAGCCTCTGTCCTGTCACTGCTGTTTCTGCCTCTCTTCCTTACATGAACATCCACTTCTCTGGAAGTTTAGGTAAAAAGGAGAGGAAGTGCCCTGTTTAGTTCTTTGCAAACTTCCCTCAGATGCGAGGGAGTGGGGGAACTTTCTGCCTGGAGCAGAGCAGAGGGAGCCTAAAGAGGTACAACTGTCCCAGCACCTCCATGAAATAAAAGCCACAACACTTCTGGCTCCTTTAAAAGCAGGATATCTCTCAGTCCATTCTCCTTACAGCAAGGATGACATTTGATTTTATTAACAAAGCAGAGAAACTGGTGCAGAATTAATGGTGGGAGAGATTAGATTATTACAGCAAATATGCTCTGGTGGTAGGAGCATGGTCTGCTTTGCTGGGAGCTGGGCTCTGCTTTGCTGTATGGACTGGAATGGATTAATCCTCCTCACTGCTGCTTTCCAGCTCACATTGCCAAGAATGCTAACAGCCCCTCAGGAAGGGATGTGCTGATCTTTATACATCAGATCTAGGAAGAGGCACTGAGATCTTGAGATAAGTCGGGGAGAGAGAGGACTAATGACACAGAACGGAATTCCACTGATATTTCTCCGCAGTAAGTGGATAGTTATAAAGCTGGAATTATCTCCCTGTATTTCAGACCGGCAGAAACTTTTGGGGGAGCACGTACAGGAACACAGCGAGGAGGAACTGCTGGCTGTGGCATTTGGCTGGGGAGCCTGAGCCCTTGCCGGGAAATCACCAGATGGCGCCAGTAGAAATAATGTTCAAATGTTCCTTTTTTTCCCTTTCTTTTCTTTTCTTTTTTTTTTTTTTTTAAGCAATTAAAGCTGGGAAAAGGTTTATTTGTGAAATTGTGACTCAGTTCCTTCAGTGAGAAGTATTTGCATCAGTCAGAATTTGTTGAGCGGCTGAACGGAATAATTCCTCTAAATCAGGGCTGGTGCTGGGAGCCCGTGTGCACACCAGCCAAAGGAAAAACATCCCCTTGTGTAATAAATCACTGCATTAGGCAGTCAGCTTTGGCTGCTCCTGCTACCTTCACTCCAGTTTTAATCAATATTTGCGAGGATTTGTTAGGCTATACGGACAAATCCTGAGGCCTGTTCTCAATTCCCATCAAAGCACAATGGTTATTAAGGAGAATGAGAAATTTGCCTGAGTGACAACCTTATAATAAACCAAAAACTTTGAGATCTGATTTTATCACCCTTCATCACTGCTCTACAAACAGATTGGCTTCCCCTTGCAACCCTTCTTGCAGAGAAATTTGCTCATTCTGGAAGCTGGAGAAGTTCATTTTCAAGTAGGTTAAGCCAAAAGGTGCCAAAAATGCATTTTTCTCCTAGTCTATTATTGTATCTTACACTGTAAGTGAGAAGTAGCTTCACCAAGGAATTGATTTCCTGCAAAAGAGACTGAAGCCATGGCTGGAAGATGATTTTCATAACAGATGCAGCCCTTCAGCAGGGATTCTCATCTTCTTTCACTGCTGGATAGAAGCATGTCTTGAGTTCAATCCTTCTACTTAAATATTTCATTAAGGGCAGGTATGTTTTCTACTTCCTTCTTAGGATTCCAACCTTCAACTTCTAACTTATGAAAAGATCCACATTCTTTTACTTTTTAACTGAGCTCCTCTATTATTTTCCATTTCACCTACCACTCCCAGAGACACGCACCACAGAAAACCTCAATACCTGATCTGAAGGTTCCTTCACATCCTAGCACTCGAGCCAGAGTTACAGCTATGGGGGAAAAGCAAAAATTAAAACCAAATCCCTCTCCTGAATAGAAACGTAGTTACGACAGCAATCCTTTTTTTGCATTTCTCTAAGATTTGGAGACATCCATACAGGGTACAATTCAGGATGCAGCACCAAGAGACACCTAATTTCCATTCAACTACTGCACTCATATATATATATAGATATAAATATATCTGTATTCACATATATGTATCTCATACATATGCAGAGCTCAAGAGGTCTTTTTAAACTTACCTTTCAGGCTGGATAAACTGTATGTTTGCTCTCCCAATTTCATTTGGTTGGATGGCCCATCTGAAAATTCAGGAGAAAAATATCTCAGTTCAAGACAAGGCAGAGGGTTTTGTAGGTATTTTTTTTCTCAACAAAGCAAAAACATTTTCATCTTTTCAAGCCATTCCAAATTGAAATGGAAGCCAAAACAAAATAGGACCCAAAGAAAATACCCAAGATATCTGCTATGTTGTGCTCCCTTTGTTTTTCACAGGCTCTTTTACAGGTCTAGTCTTCACTTCGTTCTGGAAAGGAGACAAAAACTGGAATCTCCTCTTTGCCCGAAGGCTTTTTCACTTGTCTCTATTTCTCATACATTTGAGATTATTTCTCTGGAAAAGAGGAAAAGAAACAACTGCCCTCGACACAGACACTTCACACACTCAATCAGCATTTTGCTCTGGGCGTGACTTAAGTTCCAGGTAGGGATCAGGGGGCATTTGTTCCTCCTGCCTTGACCTCCCTCCTGTTAATTCACATTTTAGAGAGCAGAAAACTGCATTTCATGCTCTGGTCATTAGAATTCCATTTCGCTGAGGGAATAGCACTGGGCCACCCCTTTCCCTGAGAGGGCAGCTCCTGCGGTGCCTGTCATGCCTCACTGCTCTGAGCAGCACGACTTATGCTAGAAAAATAGCAAGCAGGAGAAACCGCAACAGAACCAGCAGTGTCACTGCAAGGCTCCTAACGCACCAAAACAGCACAAACACGGTGTGAATAATGACCTTCTTCCAGTTTTAACCAGTCCTGCTCCCTGCATTGATATTTGTCCGTGTACTTTGGTTGTACTGTCAATTACTCGCTGATTTAAAAAGCGCTAACGATGAGAGAAATGCCGGCAATGAGCGGGGTCAGCCTCAGCTGTGTGTAGCCTACAACAGACTTTGTTAGACAGTCAACAGCACAACTCCCTGAGAATGTGCAGCTACAGGGTCGGGACTTCTGCATCGATAAAATTAATCCATTTTGCCTCATGGATTTTTGTGGAAACTCTTCAGTTTAGAAAAACAAAACTGGTCCATGCAGAAGTTTATATAAAATTCCATGTTTCATGCACTGGCCTCAGCCCTAGGCCACTCATTTATAGGACAAGCCACCCTAGCCCTCACATAACCTAACTTGAGTGCAAATACGTGCAAAGCCATGAAAAATAACTTGTTCTCAGCCTTATGCACAGATCAAAACACCTCCCAACAACACAGGAGCAGGGGCAGCATGAGCCGGGCAGGTACAAACAGCACTTTAACACCTGAGAGTGACCAAACCCTCCCGTGCCATCGAGCAGCTTTGCTCCGTGCCAGAGGGTGGAGTTTCACGGAGCTGCAACGCTGCAAACCAGGCACAGGGACTGCATCCAGCATCCCACACCTCCTGCAAGGAGAAGCCAGAGCTCTTCCCACAGACGTGCGCAGAGAAAGTGCACAAAATGCTTGTGGCATTGCACAAGCCAGCTTCCTAGAATCCCAGAGGAAGGACAGTGGGGTTTTCGCAGTGGAGATTTTTGGTAGGTTCTACTTAAAAAGTGATTTACAAACATTGAAACACAGGTGGCAGGAGAAAAAGAAAGTTCTCTTTTTTTTTTTTTTTTTTACCATTTGGTTTTGATCCAAATTAGCGTGAAGCTGGTGAAACGAACATCTCTGTCAGCAGCCTTTAGTCAGGGAGGTTGGAACTCACTGAGCATCTGCAAGGTCCTGGAAGCTTCTGTTCACCCAGTTCTTGTACCACCAGCTTTTCCAGAGCAGCAGGCTCAGTACCCCGAAGTAGTGAGGTCAGCTCACTCTGCAGCCTCCAGACCATCTGCAGGAACCCAGGAGGGACTCAGCAAAAGTTCATCAGTTAAAACACACCAAACTGGTCTCTTTGTTGATATTTCTTTTTATTAAACTGTTTTGCCTGAAAAACTATGAGCAGGTTCACCTTATCTCACACCGTACCTGGAAGTTCCCTACCTCCTCCCTCCACCTTGATATGTTCCTCTCAGGTTCTCTGCCTTTCTCCCTTAAAATCCTCCCGCCTGGAAATTTTCAAGTATCAGAAATCTGACCTGTCTTGTGTTTGTGCCCCCCTCCAGTCAATAATCACATTAGCACATCTGTGTGACAGAAATAATAGCTTTTGTCTCCCAAAGATGCAGAGTCTTGTTGCCAGGCAACTCCATCCTGAGGCACCAACCCAGCGAGGAGCGGGTGTGTGGGAGGACCGAGCCCGGCTGCAGGAGCTGCTGCTGGTGCTGCGGGTAGCTATAATTGGGGGAAACTTGGAATGTACTGTTTTCACCAGAGAGCCGGGATAACACAGCCCTGACAGGCTCAGAAACTTTCAATTAGATGGCTACAGACTGTGGCTGGCTCATCTCTTTTGTTGCAGAAAAGCTCTGGGAGTGCTGCAGGTCGGGCTGGTTTCTATCAAAGGAGCTCAGTCCAGTGCAGCAGAAAGGTAAACAAGGTCACCCTTCCCAAATCCGTGCCAGAGCACAGACTAAACACGCTTTGGGGGTTGATCCTCCTCAGGAACCAGGCTCTTTCCATGCTCCACAATCAGGGATTGCAGCAGCTCAGCTGCTCTGGCATCATTTGTGTGCCATTTCAGTCACAGCCTAGCAGCCTCAGCATCATGTGGTTAGAAATGAGCATTTCACTTGATAACCAAGCCTTGATTTATGAAATATTACCCTGTTCATCCCAGAGAGAAAGAGGAGTCCCTAAAATAATATGGTTGGCTGTTGACATAGATGGGATGGGAATTCTTGACAGAGTTTAATTTTGTTCATCTCTGATTTACGCTGGCTGCTCCTTCGTCAGAGCTCGATGCAGACAAACACTAAGGCACATATAGCTGCCGCCAGCACCCAGCCTCCTGCCAGGGTAGGACTGTGATGCCCAAATATATTTTGGATTCAGTGCATGAAATACAGCCCCTGCCTGCTGAGAGCTTCCCCTACCTGTACAGTGCTACAGGACAAAGGTTTTGCCCATAAAACAGATGCACATACAGCATTCCTGAATGCTGTTTCCCGAAGGAAACCTGGTATTTTTTACAGCTGGGATATGGCCCATCTTAATCCCCACCATCACTTCTGTTTATACTGATACTGGTAAATCCAGTTTCAGCCCTGAGATGCTCACAATTATCTCTGTGTTCTGCATATGGAGTGCGTGTGGTATCTTGAAATGCATCTCTTTGGTCTCAGTTTCACTGGGGGAAGTGGAAGTTTTCCAGTGACCTAAATGACCTGGAATCAATAGCAATCGAGCTCTGAAATGTCATCATTGGATTCTCACTGCATGACAACAGCCAGGCACAACAATCCCCGTGTGCACAGACACTCATCAAATGCGGGCTGCAGGAAAAAACTTAAGAGATTCCTTGAATACATTATTTAGTGTTTGTTATTCACCCTCCTCCACTTACACATAAGTCACTATATCCAACTGGGTAAAGAACCATCTTCATAACCTGTCTGGTACTATAAAGCATCTTTGATACTTCCCACAGAGACACTTGCAGAGTATTTAGGATGGCAAAAGAACACAACCCCACGTCAGGATGCTTTTGCTTCCACATGAATATTTGTTTAGCCAGTGCTCAGTGGTTGAATTGCTGAATACACCACATGTTTTACAAGCTGTCTCATCCTTTACAGCATCATTTAAGTTTATTTCTTGTTCTAGGCCCCACATGTTAACAGAGGGGTAACTCTGCTGGGCTCAGCCAGAGCTGGAAAACCAAGCCCTGAATATTAGGCAAGCGTGAACAGCGCTGTGTTAGATTCACATCTTGGAAAGCACAGCTGTGGCTGGCCATAAATTGGACTTTTTTTTTTCCTTTTGGCTTTCCTGGGAACTTTGGTTTATGACCTGAAATACAGGCAAGAAAGGAGGTAATATTCCTTTAAAGACACCATATTTTAGAGGATAAAGAAAAGTTATTTCCCGTTTTATGAGGAGAAAAAAAAGCAGGGATTGTGTCCAAGTCTCAAAGAAGGTGAGACACAGATTTTACCTTAAAAAGTCAGGTGGCACAGGTTACCTAGGCTTTGCTGCCTGCTGGGAAAACACAAAGACATGAAAAAGCCATGAAGACATGAAAACTGGGGGACATGTCAGGAAGCAAAGGGAGAGAGCACTTCTCAGGCACAAAAGTTTGGAGGCCCTGAGACATATCAACTTCTCAGTGCTTCAAAAGAAGGAGATGGAAAGGAAACCACAGGTATGGGTCAGGGAAACCACTCTGAAGACAGTCTTCGAAATACTACAAAAATCTTTTAAAACTGTTTAAGGGAACAACTCTGTCCGTGTCAACCACTATTTGCTCTTTTATCAGCCTGGGGAAAAAAAAATTACAGTCACCCAGAGAGCCAAGATGTGCAGTGAGTTGAAATCACATGCCTCTAGGTCTCGTTATAATAGTGCTGTAGTTATTCGTTAGCATGAAATGCCTCTCCTCTGCAACGGGGGGGCTTTACTGCAGTACCTAATTTAATCTTTCAATGAATGTGCTCCCTTGAATGCAGTGTATTTTGTTTGACAGTTCTTAAACGCTTGGATGAGCCTAAACATTGAGGAACTGGAGTATACACATTATTTTTCTGCAGATTCATTTAGCAATCCAAGCTAACAGCCGGATTATTAATAACGAGCTAAATAATCCACTTTTCAAAGGCTTGATGGGCATTTGAAATCTGGAAAAGAAAATACAACATTTGGTACTCAGCTTCCCTCTGGAACAGGACTGAAAAGCACCCAGATATCCCTTTAGGAACGGCCGGGTTTTCTCAGGGTTTAACTTGCATTGAGGAAACCGATTGCAAGGGGGAAACACGAAAGTGATGTTAGTGACTTCTCTAACACGTGCTTTGCAAAGGCACAGAGCTATTGTTACACCAGAATTTTGGCTGATAAAATGGCAGAAGCTTCCCAACCTCTTGGCTGAATTCCTTCAAAGCCAGCAGCGGTTCTGCAGTATTTTGCAGATGCGAGAACTGATGACCAACCCCTCCAGATGTACCTGAATTAGCTTTACAGATCAACTTTACAGCCCAGACACTCCTGACAGCTGGGCTGCAGAAGCGAATCCCTGTAGAAGTAAATTTTAAGAATATATTGCTGTCTCATGGCTTAACTTTTCACATTGGCAGAAGCTGTTTTTGCTCTATCCTTCCTATTCCAGTAGCTCTCTGGAGCTCTGTGGAAAATCAAAGCCTTTAGCACTACACCACAATCCAGAAAAAGAAGGTTCCTGCCCCTGACCACTTCCGTGATTGCATCAGTTAAAATAGTTTGAAAATAGTGGTCAAGACACTGAATTCACAAACCCTTCTGCAAGACCAAAGCACACTTCAAGATAAAGGCAGGAGCAATTGTTCTGAGTAATTCAGTTGTGTTTGAGGCTTGCAGGGACTGAGCAGGAAGGCTGATTCCTACGTGTGCAGCATGGGGGGCTCAGGGGTTCAGATCTGAGCACCCCTCAGATATTGAAAGAGGACAACAGGATCTGGAGAGTGGAAGAAAATAATATCTTATGCAATGAACAGTTGTATCCAACCGAGAATCTACAATCATAAATATCCAGAGAGCTGCCAAGCCTAGAGGTGAGCCAGTGAATACAGCTCAGCAGATCTGCTGCTGGTCCAAAGTCAGGTACAGTGGCTCTGCCAGGCAGAGCACCCAGACATGCTCTGACTCAGCCCATCCTGCACAGCCACACCAGAGCATCTGGGCTCCTTGGATATCTTCCTTTCCACCTAAAAATTCCCTCTAGCCAGAATTAAAGGATTTTTTACATTTGTGCAATAGCTTGGGCACAGAAGAGGCACATCAGAGATTCCCGGCTAGGCCCACGGCATGTGCTGTGGGAAAAGGGCACCACCTCCTCCCGGAGTTGTTTGGTTTGTGGCACATGAAGACATCAGCTCTGTACCTGCCTGTCATAGGTGAGAGCTATCCATGAGATCCATGAACAGAAGCAGCCCCATACACTGGGACATGAATCAGGGAATGCATTCCTGTTCCTACTAAAACCTTTCCTTTCTTGAAAATTTAAGGTCCAGGTAATCTCCTCATTCCAAAATCAGGAAATTCCCCCTTTTCTCTATAGATTCCAGTACCCACAGAGATCCCTTTACCTCTGTCTCTCCCATGCTGATATCTTTTACAGCCACACTCATTCCAACGTGGTTCACAGGCACAACCTTCTCCAAAGAGCATCCTTTGCAAAGCAGCAAATCTTTCCCTTCTCCCGCTCCCTGCCTTTTATTTGGTAGCTTTGTCAGGAATGTTTGCACCTGTCCTCTCACACTCAGCTGCTCTCTGTTTTTGCTGGAGATTTCTCCTTTTCAGTACAGGACACAAAAAGCAGAGGGTTTCATTCAGTAGTGACTGAGAGAAAAATATTCCTGTCTAAAACAAAGCTACCAGCAAAGCAGAGAGACGAGGAGAGCGAGGGAAAGAGAGAGTGTGCCTGCAGGGAAGTTAGCTTAAGGAGAAGTGTAGGAGGAATACTGATTCTAGACTTGCAGCAGGTCTGTTTTTCATAAAGATAACAATAATATGGTGTAATTAGGGCACAAAATCACACTAATTGCTGAGTGCTTGTCTGCAGGGTTCACTAGGAGGGAAAGAAACAAATAGGGCTGAATGGATCCTCCTGGGGTTGGCACTGAGACGAGTTTTCCCAAACTCATCCAAAGGATCTCACTGCTGAAAGTTAGAAGTCAATATTGGAATTTCAAGCCTTTTTTCCCCCCCATTATAAATTCCCCTGGGCCAGGTGTGGCAGGGCTGGTGCGTGTGTACTAACGAGAGCAACACCACAAATCCAGACCCATCCGGGGTCCTGAAAAACAAGAACACATAATCCACATTGCTTCCAAAGCAAGACTGAACATTGAAAACCAGCACCTCTGCACCAAGCCCTCACGATAAGAGAATTCCCTGTCCTCTGCACTCAGTCCTGGGGAGACCCTTTACCTTTCCATTGCTGTGGGCTTTGCTCCTTGCATTGTCCCACAAAGACATGAACAATGCCATAAATATCCTCTGCAGCCAGCATGACACAAGAGCCAGCTCCTGTGTTTAAAGGGAGCAGGATCCAGCTTGTACAAGCTTTGTACACTGAGATGGGAAGGGATTTTCTCCTGATTCAGAGTGGTTGGTACTGGCCTGAGTAACCTTCCAGAGGGCCATAAAGCACATACTACCTGCTGTGATGTCATTCAGCTACTGAACAACCAATTGTCACCAAACCGGATTTATTCCTCATTGTTTTTTATCCTCTGTTGAAAATTACTTTTGCTTTAATTTTCTACACAGTTTTCTTAAATAAGCACATCAGTTTCCCTGAAGGAAAAGTCCACAGTGTCAGTTTCTAGCAAATGTATGCCTGAATTTCTGCTCAGAAGATTTTCAGAGTTCTTTAACATAAACTGCATCAAAAATACCCGCAGTCAAAGAACCTGCCTAGCTGAAGACACTGCTGGGTAATCCCCTCCCTAGGGTTGTGGCTGTAAGCTTCATTCAACTTTAGGTGGTGATTTTCCAGAGATTTTAATCATTTTAAGGGTTTGTGCTACAAAATCACTGCAAAGTGCTTATGAGTCACAGCTGAAAAGGGAATTTGAGTTAGAGTCAAAGCAGTAGAAACTGGAAAACCTGCAGGCAAGGGATGCAGGCAAAATGCAGCAGCACAAACTCCTAGACTAAGTGTGATATGTTGGAAGGAAAGAGACTGCCCTGGCCATCAGTCCTGAAGCAAAGAGCATTTGTTTTAAACAGGAGAGGTTTTACTGCAAGATCTCCCCCTCCGGGCTCTCCTCACTGTCCAGCCACACCAGTATCTGAAGGATTTATTGCCTGGATGATACCTTTTCCCCAGCCTTGGACTGAAGGGTGCTGGTGACAGTAGAGATGTGTGTTATCACTCACAGACGTGCTCCTCCTCCTCCGGGGAGCAGGAGCTCTGTGTTGCTTAGATGTAGCTACCAACTCCCTGGGATGTTCTGGCATCCCACACGCTGCCCTGCAGTACACAGAAAGGCCAGTAATAAATCAGGTTTTAGTATCTAAACACCTAATTACTTCTCACTTGTCCTGAAGTCACCTTACTGTAGACAACGCAAGTTCCAGGCTCAGAGATAAAAGAAGAGGTAAAAGCCCAAGATGAATTCAAAGGATTTTCATCACTGTGTGTGACGCGATCGGGCGTGCCGAGATGCTGCCTTGCAGCTGGGATCCAGGCCACAAGAAAAAGCTTCACCTCGAATACAGCTTTCGCTCGGGGCGGAGGATGCTTTGTGCCTACCCTATTGTTATGCACCCAAACTCTCTGTGGTGATTGTATCACCCTCGAGATTCGTCCCCAAGCTTCTCGTGAGTCACCGTTTAATCAAGGGTCTCTTTTTAACGCTCCCCACACAGCAGGGATGACTGCATCTGTCTCTTGATAGCAGCAATGCTCTTTCAACATGACTGGGCAGAATTATATGCTAGCCAGAACATCCTAATGAATGTTTCAGTATTTAATTGGTAAGCAGACGTTAACCCACTGCAAATTAAATGTACTTTTCCAGCTGGGGGAGCAATATTAAACCTCAGTGCATTGCTTTTTAATATCAAAGTGTAATTTACGTAAAATGGCAACGATTCCTTGAGCAAATTCAGAAAGAGGAATCAGGTAAGCTATTTGTTACAAGGTTTTGATTGTGATCAGACAGAACAATTTGGGGCTAGGTGTTTGGGGGACAGAAAATTCTCTACCCCTGCCTATGAGAAATATTGTGATGGAAGTTCACATTTTTGATAAACGAAAAAAAAGCTAAGAGGTGTTTAAAACTTCAAATGATGGTTAATAAAAGATAGTACAAATATAAGTAAATAACTACAGTGTAATGGTATTTCTATAGAGAAGCAAGTGGAATGTAATGGAATACTCGTTCGCGATGATGTTCCATCTTAGCTTGCTTTCATGCTGCCAGGAACCCACACAAAAGCACCAGATAAAAAAAGGTAAAATAAGACAACAAAAAGAGGTATGAAAGTTTTCTGACTTAAACAAATTGTTCAGTAATGACACCTTTCTTACCAGCCAGTTGCTGCTGAAATTAAATTGGTGTCTATGTTTTGAGGCAGTTTCAGTCTCGATCAAACTCCTTGGTCTTGAAACTGTAAATCGATACTCTTACAATAGATCTCTAGGTCTTCACATCTTAACAACAGCTGCATTGTTACTGGCTGCTGAATTCGAAAGTTTCAGAAGGTTCTTCTCAGCCTAAAATCTGTCTTGTGTACGGATTCTGTGCTGCAAGAAGCTCTGCCCAGGCAGATTTGTGGAAAACAGCCTTTCACCATCACTTTACAGCGAATGAATGAAAGGAGGGAGAGATTAAGTGCCTGCCAGTGAGAGCAAATCTTTTGCAGAGCCAGTACTGAGCTCCTGTTATTTGATTCCCTGTGCAACACCAGGGCTCATCCTGCTCATGTGCTGACTTTAATGAAATAGCTCTAAAAGGGACCACGACAGAACTGTGAAGTTCTCCTGCTTTGAAGGCCACCTGCCGGTGAATGCAATGGCCTCACTTTGCTGTCCCCTCCCCGTTCTGGCGAGTGTCTAAGTATTAATCAATTTATCGTTTCTGAAGTGTAATCAAGGACTGAAGCTGTAATCAAATGGCAACCCAACAGAACACAGGGATGTTTGTCTGCCTGACTGCCGGGCTGCCCCTCGGAGCCACATTACCAATTATCTCTGCTGAGTGACCCCTTGCTCCTGCACAGTTTAGCTGAAAGAGATGCATCCGAGTAGCAATTTCACCTTTTGCCTTCATTGTGTGGTATTATTCTAACTGTTTATTAAATTCCCAGCCTCTCCAGAGCTTGCACAATGGGAGAATCGTTAGTTAAACCTGCAATTACTGTAATGAGAAGATATAATGAAGTTATCATTAAGGAAGATTAAATATTTTCTTATTTTCCCCTCCCCCTTTATTTATAATCATCTTTTTTTTTCCTCCTTCGCCTCAAACTGAAAAGAACTGGCATTTCTAATAGAACCCACCAAGAATAATCTGTGGTAAAATCAGCAGCAGAAAGAACCACAAGGAAGGAATCTCATGTCAGCTCATCAGGAGGTTTTCTGAAGCAACCCAATTCCTCATAGTTTCGTAAAGGCAGATCTCAAATTCTGTATCTTCCTGCCATGGTATCAGATGATGACATTCCCAGTGAAAGGCAGGGGACATAGCTGTAAAATGCATTGTTCTGGTATATTTATCATACATTTATTTCATTAAAAATCCTTTTTTCCTCACTTCTCTCTGAAGTACCTCTATAGGCAGAAAATATACTGTCAAAAGCTGGAAGTGAATCACTGGAAAATCAACCTTCATTTGGGACGAACAATCTAGAAACAGCAAGAAAACACTGAACACTTTGTAAAATGTGGAGAACTTATTTCAGCACCGGATAAGGACTCTCATGCTTGTGTAGGTTGTTGCAAAGGCTGTACAAACACAGCAAAAGGAACTAAAATAAACCCATTGTTCCCCAAACATTGGTAGACTGTTGAAGAGCACGTTTTACAGCAGATGCTGAGCACTCCTCCCAGACACTGACATCAGTTAATGAGATTTAGCAACCCCTGCACTTAGATCTTCACAATCTCAGTCTACTTCTACAGCTAAAAAAAATCCATTATATGCCCAGGTACTTGAATAACTGGTGAGCTAAACCCAAATGTCCTGCCAAAGGCACTCTGCTGACACTCTGAGAGGGATATTAGACTGGCTGAGATCTAGATCATTCCATGATAGCCAGACTAGTGCTGTGGAAAATACATACAGGGTAGCAAAGATGTCATCCAAAGCATCTCATCTCAGTTTCTAAATGTTGGTTGTGAAGATGTTCTCCCCAGGGTCATGGATTTGACCTTCTCCTCCCTCTCTATTCTATAGAGTGGAAGTAGAGACCAAGAATTCCAATGCATAAAAGGGCAACACGAGGACACAGCACCATCGGAGGGGTTTGAAGATAAATAGCAGTAATACTACAGCTGTGTGAAACTGTCATAACCAATATTCCCACTGGAGAAGCCATTAAAATACTGACTTTACACTGAGCAATATCCTAGGAGAAGGCCCCTGAATTATTCCTTGGGGTACCTTGCTGTTACAGAGGAGTGATGGATGTCCAGGCATTAGTGGTGCCATCTCAAGCCATCAGAAGTGTTGACATAGAGGGAGCAGTTTGATGAAGTGTTCCTGCTCAGCTCTCTATATAAAACACTGTATTGGATAGAGGAGCAGAACTCTCACCTTTGCTCCATCTTTATTTGTATTCTCAAAATGTAACAAACAACCAGAATAAAACCACTGAAAGACAAGACTGATCTCAATACCACCCTCATGCTTGCTAGAGGCAGGACCTTCTTTTGCTGACTGTGGATCCATCCAGTTCTAGGGGTCTGAATGTGTTTAAGTAACTGCCTTTTGGTGTCCTCTTGATGTTTTAATTGCTCCCCCTGCAACAGATCCAGTGCCTGTGCATCCCCCAGCACAATGGGGGCTCATTCACACAAAGGTCTCCTAAATGAATAGATTCATCTTTGAGGCTCCTACTGAACAGGTGAGGATGTTCCCCCCTTTCCTTCTTTCCTCTACCCTTTCTGTGCGATTTCCCGGGAGAAAAGTTTGCTAATTAGGAGTGGCTGATGTTGATTGTTCATTTGCTTCAGAAATTACTGAGGGCCTAATGAAGAGGCTCTGAGTGACAGCTGATTTGCATGGTTTAGGGAACTGAACCAGAGAACATCACACAGGTCAGAGCGTTGGTATCTGCCAGTATCTGTTGTCTCTGACAGGATTGTTGTGCCAGGAGTGTGGAGGGCATTTGCTGCTGATAATGTTTTAACTTTCAACAAGAGAAAGTAAAATCTCCCAGCAGAGAACAAATTAAAAGTCAGGGCACCAGCTGTAATGAGGCTGTAAAATGAAACTCAACACCCCCAAACAGGGCTGGATTTTCTGGCTTCCCGTTTTCAGGGATCTGGTTATACTTTGTTTTGACAGCACCTGAATTGGGGAAAATGATGGGAAATTGGAGGTACAGGAATTCTGCAAGTGGATGTTCTGTGTTTTCTTCACCTGGAGAAGAACAAAGATGACATAAATGCTGGAAAGTGCTATAGAATAATCACACCCTTCTAAAATAGAAATAATAATATATATTACATGCATGTAAGTGGAAAGAATAAAGACTTATTTGGTAAAATAAATTAGTCATTGGCTCTGTTCCCTTGATCATAAATTACATGGTAAAGAAAAATCTCAATATCAGTGAGTGTCTGAAACTGCACTGAACAAATTTCAATAAAAATTCCAAAGAACTTGTTCTTTCAGTACCCAACAGACTGGAATGAAATCCAGCACCTGAGTGCAACAGACAAAAGGACTGCTTCATTTAATAAATCAGGAAGGCTGAGCCTGACTCCAGATCCCAACCCAACCCATAAGGGACATCCTGAGAAGTAGAGACTGACTGAAATGCAGGGTATTTGTAGTGGACTAAGGAGAGGATTTTATTGACTCGTGCATGTGTTTGAGCTCACGGACCAAGAAATGTGAGGTGGGTTTTGAGGGAGGATGGAAAGTTAAAATCAAGCAGAAGGCTGAGGTGTCTCTTAGTTATTTTGAGACCTTGTGAAGCTCAGTGCTGTGCTGTGTGACAGCTGCTGACCCACTGTGGTCCCTCCAGTGCTGCTGTCTCTCTTTTCTGACCCCTCCATGCAGCCACACCTCATGTTTGGGGGATTCAAGCACTCACACACTTCAAGCTGCACTGACATTACTCTGCAAAGCTCTTCAGTCTCCTGCATTCATGTCTGCATTACCTGACACAAGTCCCACTGCACTCCAGGGCTGTCACAGGCGAGAGCAGGTGTCACTTCTTCTCTTTGAGTTCTGCCTTTACAGTGGTTATCACAAAACCAAAGCACTAATGAAAAGAGTGCAAACTTCTCCACAGTCTGTATTTTCAATGAAATGGCTTGTGTGTTCCCAGAGGGTGGAAAAGATATTTGGATCTTTCTCTCAATTATTTTTCCAGTCTATTAAACTGTCTAAACTCCAGGTTCTCAAAAATATACAAATACATAAATAAAATAAATCCTAGAGAGAATAAATGAAAATGGAGGCCTCTGCTCATCTCACCCAGCATCCTGCTTGATCCTCCCCAGGAGACATCTTCAGAAGCATGGCTTTACGGCCACGAGAGAAAATAATGATGTGTTGAGAAAACTTGCAAATGCCCAACCCTGTTGCACAGAAAATGGATCCCCTAAGTGAGTCATCATTAACATTTGCAAAATAAATAGTGGTTGGAGAAAGGGAAGGGATGTCTGCTTAATTTGATGCCTTCACACAGCAAGAAGCCACCACTGAGGGTGGAGAAGGGAAGGGACAAAGGCAGGAGTGACAGAGAGGAAACAACTTCATGTCCTCACAAACCCAAGTAATTGAAAGGAAGTCAACAAGATATCCCCAAGATATAAAGATGCAAACATCTATCACGTGGAAATTTAGCTATCCCAGCCTAAATTCTCTTCAGCTTCCTGCCAGTGCTCTGAAATAATGTCCCTATGTGTGTCTGAGACTGAGAGGAGACAGGATGGCACCCTGCAACACACAGCCCATCTAAAACCCTGCAGATCCTCAGTTACATACCTGCCCTTTAAAGCATACATGTACTTGTTCATTATTAACGAGATTTGGTTTCCCAGCTCTGGTTCTCAGGGACTTTTTAAGGAAAAGAAGGCCAGGGGACCAGGTGCAGCTCATCACAGCTGTCTTAAATACCAAGATTATTTTTGCCCGCATTTATCCCATCATTTAAACACCCAGCTCATGCACCTACACATCTTATAAGGCCCCACAGTCAGTGGGCCTCCACCCTATGTACATCTGCCACATTTCTGAAACTCCCATTTGTTTCTACTGTCACTCTGTAAGTGTGGCTGAGGTAATATTCCAGCTGATCCCTTCCACCTCTCCTTTCTAGAGTGTGTCTGGTTTGGAAGCTGACTCGTTAAGTGAGGAGCAGCAAAGAGCAATTTGGTGTTCTGAGCTTGTCCCTACATTCTTGACAAACACCTGTGCCAGGCACGCCCTGCACCTTCTCCCACAGATGCCTGGCAGGGCAGCTCCCTCATCTGCACAGTTTGGCATCTCCATCACATGCTGAAATGAGATGACTGGAAAACCTCATCTTCAGCTACTCTTTCCCATGGGTTGGAAAATCAGTTTATATTTTCATAGCTTTGAAATAAAATAACACAGGCAGTTTTCAAAGCAAATAATGCTGAAATAATCAGGCACTTTTTAGTCAATCATTGCACTGAGAAGGGCTGTGGTTTAGCTTAAAAATGTTGAAGAGCGCCAAGGCATGAGCAAAAGCATAGAAGCAGTTTATTTGCTGTGATTTTCTGTTCCCCTCACCATGTTGTTGCTGTTTCTACTCCACACAAATAAATTTAAGAATATCTGGGGAAATCAGAAAGGCTCGTACACCCATCTGTCTTCTGTAGGATTCATTGAATGGGCTGGACTTCGGATAAAGCTCTGCTCCTCGGGGAGGGATGGGGAAGCTTCTTCTGCTCTGACAGACAAGAGGAGCTCAGTTTTCCCCTGCAGAAAACCTGCTGCTCGGTTCTGTCCCAAAACCACATAAATGAGGTAAACAGGCTAATTATGATCTATGCCTGATAATGGTCAGTGGTGAGTGTTTAGGGGAAAGGGGACAACAAAGATCTTTCTCCTGGTAAATTCTTCCAGCTCCTCACAATCTGTGATCTAGGACCTGCCAAAGCTTGGGAGTGTGTTCCTAGAGGTACCAATAAAGCGATTGAAAGAAGGTTTTTGTCTTCCCTTATTAAGGAAAGTGACGTAGTTTAGAAAACTGAAACCCTTGTAAGATTAATCAGCTATACTGAGAAACTGATTATTGTAAGAAACCAACGTTTTGGGGTGCCTTGCCATAACACTGTTCAGCAAACGCATCTTCAACTCTTCCTTTTCCTACAGCACTAATATTGGAAATGCAGCTACGAGGAGGTTGCTCCTTAGAACATAATAAGTAAATCCTCAGTCTTAGGTCATGAGGGTTGAAGTGGCTGTTTTGTTGTCTGGAGAGATGATCCAAACTCAGAGAGGAGAAATATTGTAAAGAAATTGTTGGAAAGGTGTCAGTCATCCTGCGAATCTGTCTCTGCAGTCTCACAGTCTCCTTACAACCAGAACCCCTTGGCACCTGCAGACAGAAGAGAAAATCACTTGCAAAAACTTTTCTAACAAACCCAGGCATTATCTCAGGACAGAACAAGCAGCACCCAGTCCCTTACAAGTTATAGGCTTAAAATCCTATGCCTTCCTCTTTGCCTGAACCATGAGTGAGCACTCCAGATAACATTGCTGTTTCGGGGCATCTTCCTCCAGAATCCAAGAGCTGCTCCAAGCTGGATACACAGTTTGGAAGGCAGAAGATGTGAAAACAGTTTCATTCTGGAACACTGCCATGAGAAGTCCCGCAGAGATGTTCCCATGGCGTGCTCCAGCAGAGCTGCAGCAGAGTTCACTGTGTAGGGAACATGTGAGACGGAGCAGGCTGAGAGCAGTGAAGGTGTTAAACCTTGGAACAGTGGCCCAGAGCTCCTGGGCTATTTCTGCCCATGGAAATACTCCAGAGTTGGCTATAAAGGACCCTGAGCTGTCCTTTTCCCCAGCTGGAAAAAGTCGATTAACTCTGAAAGTAGATTTAACCTTGAACTTGGCCCTGCCTTGAGTGAAGGCTTGATGAGATGACCTGTGGATGTCCTTTTCAATGTAAATTATTCTATGATCTTATGAATCCAGGCAAGGCCATCAGCAAAGCTACTTTCTATTTCCATGCCTCTATTTTCCTCGCTGGCTTAGCCTGGCTGTTCCATTTTGCTTGGTACAGGAGGTCTGTCACTGTACAGCTCTCTCTTGTCCACCATCAGGAAGACCTTGACCAGCCCCTCAAGGCGCTATAACAGCAGCTGTATCCCTACGAAAAACAAAGGAATTCCTCAGTTTGTGCACAGCTGATGTTATAAACCTGAACTGATCTAAACAAAGCCAGTATCACAAGTGTATGCTCAGCTTTCCCCCTTCCTTAAGTTGCAGAAAAATACCCCTAATCTCTGCTCACGCAGAAGGATGAAAAATGCATCAGCTCTGAGAACAGCCCACTGGTACCTACAGGAGCACATTAGGTATGAAAAGCCTGCACAGTATGAAGAGAAAACTCAGTTTCAGAGACTGCAGCATGGGTAGCTCTGTCGAGGCTTCCTGTAACAGGTTTGGCACATTTTGCAAAATAGATCATGGCTCCAGCAGTCCCTCAAAAGTGCATCTGTCACAGTCCTCCCATGCCAGCAAGGCTCTGCACTGGGTGCTGCTTGCATCTGCATGTTTTCCTGCAGCAAGAAAAACTGTTTGTTTTAAGTAGCTTTTCACTTTCTCGGCATTCCAAAGAATGATTGGGAAAAAAAAATTATGACGATAATAACAATAAAAAAAGGGAGATCCAGAACTAGGTTGGCAAACATAATCACAAGGTATATTAAAAAGTTAAACATAGCTCAGCGCTTTGAAAATCAAGCGCCATGGGAAGCCGAGGATGTGTTGTCCCCTTGGCTCGATGTCACTTTTTAAAAGGAAGGCTGTAATTGAGTAATCAGCTTGCTGGTTGTCATGGAAATGGCTGCTGGCTGCTGCACGGAGCCAGCCTCCAGGCTTTGTGCTTGTGGTGCTGAGGGCAGCACCCACCCAGGGCAGCACCCACCGCTGCCCCCAGCACCCCTGCACCCGGCAGCAAAGGGCAATAAATACAACTTGGGCACACCACGGCCTGCAGGAGGGTTCAATTCACAAACCCAGTGCCACCTTTCGCTGCCATCGATGCCTTGCTGACCTTTTAGCAGACGGCAGTGCTAGTGCGGTCGGGATCTCACATTAGTGGGGGGTTTGTGGGGTTAATTCCACATTTAAAGGCAGTGCGGAAAGGGAAAAGCATGTACAGGATGCACACCGGGAAAGCTGTTTGTCAGCGGCCTTTATGCAGTGATTAAAGCCAGCTCCTGCCGATCAGCATCTAAACTTTTAACCGAGGGGCGGATCCGCGAGCGGCGGGACGTGCGAGTGTGCATGAAAGGAGGAAAACAGGTTAAGCTGAGGTTTCTAAAATTCACAAAGGAAATTACTTCTATTATCCACTGCTGGAATTTCACCTGCTGTTTCTCCCGAGGAATCCTCTCATTGGGAGCTAGAGAAGGTTTTTGAAGAATGAAATAAATGTGTTTTATTGAAAGAAAGGCACAGGAGACTAAAGCACACAGTAAATAAGAGGTCTGT
The DNA here is from genome assembly GCA_013398015.1 of Oreocharis arfaki. Classification (NCBI taxonomy): domain Eukaryota; kingdom Metazoa; phylum Chordata; class Aves; order Passeriformes; family Paramythiidae; genus Oreocharis; species Oreocharis arfaki. The sequence goes on from VZRR01002754.1 coordinate 308,006, forward strand.
TCAATTGAGAATAACTCAAAATATTCCATTTTGCTGGCTGCCCTCATTCCTAGCAGCTACACTGGCATTCCCTCACCACACCAACCCAGAACCATCACAAGTGCAGTCCCAGACCTGTGCACAGGGTGGAAACATCTGAACCTCCCCTATACTGAACAGGAGAAAATGTGTAATACACCTTGCTGGCTGCAGTCACAAACAAGAAGTTGCACGAGGCACCCAGAAATGCAGCACAGCATCAGTGGGCATCACCACTTCAGCATCTTGTGCTCCCTGTCCACTCCCTGGGATGAGTGCTGAGCCACTGGGAGCGGAGTGATGTGATATTCCCAGGCAGGGACTTCCTCAGGTCACTCCCAGAGCCACATCACCAGGACAATACTCCAGCTTCATTTCTCTATGCAAGCATCTGCGGAGCTTTTGGCCTTAGGTCCCCAGTTTCAAGCTGAACATCTTGATACAAAACAGATAATTTATCTTGATAGGAAAACAGATAGTGCATCTAGATTTATACTTCTGCAGGCACTGGTGTATTATGGCTGTGACACAGAGGGAGAACCAAGGCAAAACCCAAAGTCCTTTAAACACAGATGAGCCAAATTGTGACTTTAATTACAAAGCTATCACTCCACAAAAGCTGAAGTTTGCATTAAAAAGAATAAAGCACATATTACCTGTCCAAGCAAACAAACAAGTAGAGATCAGTATGTTCTTCCTCAAATTCAGGTTCTTTTCAATATTCTTTCCAGTCTTGCCACATGTCAGAGTTTCATAAAGAAAGTCTAAAGTAAGTGACCAATGAAAGACTTCTGTCTCTCCAACAAACCAAAAGATTTTTCCCTAATATGTCTGATAGCATCTCAAATTATTATTGTTAATTTGTTTGCTGCCTTCTGCATATTTGAAGCATCTTAACGTAATTCTGGAAATGACTTCTCATTACTTAGCTGCTTCTATAAGAGCCAGAGGAGACTGCATGATGCACTGTTGCTCTGCAGAATTCCTGTAAATAGTATTTTTGTTCCTCCTCTTCTTTAAAGGGCAAAATGGTGCGTGGTTAAAAGCTCTCTGAACCCAGAGACATCTGCCAGCACAGCATAAGGGAGTGAACATTAAAGCTGATCAAATTTAAGTACATCATAACTCTTCAAAGTGTCCTTTAAAAATTGGTCTCTGCATACTGGAAAAATTGTTCCCCCATTTGTAATAATCACATTTCCCTTTGGTTCTCTAAGTTTAGCACACTTTGTTTTGCACTCTGTAGCAGAATATGCCATGCTCAAGTCTATCTACCAAGCTGGAACAGTGAGAGCAATTTTAATTAATCACTGTAAGGTTCTGTTTTGCATGAAGGCAGCTCAGCCTCTTTGACCCATTAATTAAATAGTGGAATTTACAGTTCCTTGAAAATGTTGAAGAAGCAAAAGATTAGTGAGATCTGAGCTGTATTTGAAATGGAAATTGAGACACACTGGACTGTGGATAGAGAAGAGAAAAGTGACATGTTACAAAATACTTTTAGTTCAACAGACATCCACTAAGCCAAAGCCAACTGGAAACATGAATTATTCCTGACAAAAATCATACAGTAGCAAGAGGCAATAGGTTAGATCTTTAGGGGTGAATTGGCCAAGAGCCTTTAATCCCAACAGAAACTGCAGCCTCCACAAAAAGAGTTTGGTTTCCACACTTCTGTGAGCAAAACAATCTCTTTCTCTTTGTTAAGAAATTAAATCCTGACATGCCTGGGCGATGCCCTGGAGAAGAAAAGGCAAGTAATTAAGAGGAAAGAGCAAAGAAAGTGGGTCCCCATGGCCCCAGCTGAGCTCTTACACACAGAGTGTCTGCAGGAGAGTCTGCACTCCTCGTGCTGCAAATGAACCTGCACAGGTGGGCTTAAGCACCAGGCTCTTATTCTAATTCAAAATATCTCTCCATGCAGAGGTACGAAAAGTAAATATTTTATTGAAAAAGTACCTCCTTATAATGTTAAATTCATTGATAAGGAGGCTCAGATTACTTTACATTCTTTCTGTTGGTTACTAGCATAAGAATCACTTTAGTAAAGCCAGTAGTTATTTCTTCTGGGAAATTCTTGTGGGGTGCAGCAGAGAACTGTAGATATTCCTCTTGTTCTTGTTCTGTCTTGTAATGCTGAATTAATTAACATGGATCTGCTGTGGATCCCCCTCAGACAAACAACTGGAACTCAGACTTGGGAAAGCACATTAACAGCAGACTTGCATCTCTCAAATCACCAGAGCCTGTTTGCATTTCCAGAGCATCAAACAGCTCTGTAACAAGTGCATCATGCACAAGGGGTAAGATGCTGCCTCTCTCAAAGCCTCACTGACACCACTTTAGTCCAGGGAAACATTCGAGGTCTTGGCTAAGTTCAGGTGTTTGGGTTCAGCTGGAGTTGGGTGCTCGTGCCTGGCTGCACGGTGGGCTGGAAAGGAGGATCAAGCACATGTGGAACATCAGGAAGAGATGTCCACACACAGGGACTGCAAAGCACACAATCCTGAGGGTGTGATTTGGACTTTCAGTTGATTTCCTGAATCTTCAGGGCTTGTATCGGTAAAAATATCCTTGATGAGGAAGAACAGTGGTAAGTTAATGACATTCTTTAATTTACCAAGATTTTGCACTTCTCTTTTTCCCCCAAAGAAGCCAGGTGAGATCTGTATCCAAAATGTAGTTGAGAGACCCCATATCAGCAAAAGTAATTTCTTCACAAAATTTAAATCATTGCCAGCAATTAATATTAATCTACTTGCTTTCCACTTCCACAGACTGTCCATGCTTATTGAATTTATGTCCGTCCTAGCCCCAGGTATGTACCCTCCTACTCCTGCTCCTGGTATTCCCTCTTGCCATCCTGTATGCAGAACAGCTGCTCCAGGGCATGCACAAAGCTAATTTGGGCCACTGTCCAGGCAGATCAGACGTGAAAATATTCAGCTTTGTAATACTTGGAGGCTCAAACTGCAGATGCATTGGGAAAATTCACTCCAGAAACTTGATTTTGTATTTGCATTAAAATGATTGGAGTGAAATTCCGTTCTGCTAGATATTGTGACTAGATATTGTTTTCTAAAATCTTTCTTAAATACAGCTCCCCTAGACAGGGATGTTTCCAGGATTGCTTCAGCCAGTCATTATGCCTAGGACAAGTCTTTGGCCTCCTAAACTTTGGCATGACAGTATTAACAATCCTTACAAAAACATTTATCCACATCTTAAGCCTCCTTGGCAGCATTAAATCATCTCCCATCCCACGTATACAAGCTGCCTGATGGATGTATGCAAATGCCTGGTGGCAGGGAAAGACATTTTAATATCTAGCCCCTGTAAATTACTGAGATTATTACAAAGGAAAAGGCATGATAAGTTGTTCTGTTGTTGACTGTATATTCCCAGGATACAACGGTGATAGACAGGCAGGCAGGGATGTTTGGGATACCTATCCAGCTGAGAATCACAGATATAAATAATGCCTGTGCCACCCAAATATTGGCTCTGTAGCTTCCCAAGGTCTGTCAGCACTGCCCTGTTCCCAAGTCTCCCAGTTTCCAATTTAAGCGGATAAAGAAGCAAACCTTTCCATTTCTACTTGCTTCCTACCAGCAGCTCCCAGCACGGACTGGGGTGTGGAGCTGGGGGTGTTTAACACCTGGCACGGCCGTTGGCTGCTTGGGCTCTGCCTGCAGCGCTCTGCATCGTGCCTGTTCGGTGCAACATCATCAGTGTCCAGGTGCCACTGCAGTGCTGACAAATCCAAGCCCCAGGGCTGTGAAGTCGGACCCTGCTCCTTTCCCGCCCGGCAGGTTTGCTCCTGTGCTCCCCAGGAATCACTTCCTCTGCAGTAATTGAAAATAAAAGTAATAATTAAAAAACCCCACCCCAATAAATTAATTAAAGTGATTCCCGGCTGTAACTTTCGCAGCGGCAGCAGGTGGCGCTGAGGAATCCGCAGAGCAATCCCAGGATGCGAGGCTGGAGCGCCTGGACCGACCCCAGCACCTTCACTGCCCACCAGCACTGCCGAAAGAAACGGGACAGAGCAGGGCAAACCTCAAATCCCATTCTGAAGAGCAGCTTCAGCTTTAGCTCCTGCTTGTTAAGACATTTGAGAAAAAAACCCCACCACCACTCCTGCAAAAAGGATATAATTTTGTGAGAGATCCTAGCAGCTTATAGAAAACTATTTAATTCTCCACTTGAAATCTTTTGGACTTCTCCACAGAGGAAATACTTGCATGATGGAGCTGAAAAATAAATTCCCAGGTTTGGAGCAGAGAGAGTCAGGAGAATTAATTATCAATACCTTTATTTTTGTTCTGTTTATTTTTCTTATTATTATTATTGAGCATTCCGTGGAGAATTTTTTTTCCCCCAAATCACTCAGGTTACTTTTCTGCCATTATTGTTATTTCATTGCCTGCTTCCTGAGCCAATAGCCAAGCACTTCTGGGAAAAGAGCTATGGATCTGGAAGCAGGATTCTTGTCAGTTGGACTTGCCTTGTAAATAGAGACCTAGGCCTCAGCAGGTCAGCAGAATGGACTGCAAAAAAGAAAGGAAAATATATTCCTTCTTAACATAAAAAGGAAAGAGAGATAGAAGGATATATGGATATATGGATATATTATTTCTGTAATTGACAGCTGACTCTGCTCTGTGTTTTAAGCAGGTTAAGGTCTTCCTCCTGCATCTAACCAATCAATCAATTAACCAATCAATCAATTTAGTGGCAGTTTTAGATTTTGTACTAGGACTTTGGGGTTTTATTACACTTTTTGTCACCAAGTGTGCTTTATAAAGTCGAATAAAATCTGTTAAGTAGGAGATTGTTCTCTATCAGAACTTGGCCTCCTATGCACAATAATAGAAATGTTTTGCATTTCTGCTGTTTTTGACAAGTCGAAGCTTCTGCAGACCTTGAGCATAACAGAGGAGAACTTTCCATGCTGTGTGTGTTCAGAGCAGCAGAGCTGCCAGGCAGGACTTTCCCAGCACTCGTTTTTGGGTGCCAGGCTGTGGGCAGAGGGCAGGGGTGGGTGCTGTGAGAAGGGGCTTCTCAGCAGAGCACAGGCACAGCTGCTGGCCCTGCACCATCTCGGTGCAGATGGCACCACTGGCTGCTCTCCTAAGCTTTGTCTGCACAAACCTGAGCTCCTGGAGCTCTCCAGAATCTCCTAAGCTTGTATTTTTGACAAATTGTATTTACCTCTTCTCAACGGGATGTCTGGGCAATCTTGAACTGCCCTGTGGGTTTGGCATCAGTCTGGGGATCCTGCCAAGGAGCAAAAATGGACAAGAAATGAAGCTTGTACCCAGAGCCATATGTGAGGTTCTCTTTGCCTGTAGCAGCTGCTGGCCCTACCTGTGGTGGCCCCAGCTGCAACTGGGACATACAGGGACAGCGTTTGGCTTCAGTGCTGCTACTGGACCCCAGCGCCAGCACAGCCCTGCCATCAGGGCTCATTGTCAATCTGAGAAATATCTGCAGGAAAAAGAGAGTTAAACTCTGTCAGATAATCGAAGACAGGCTTAGATCAGCATGGGAGGAAGCCACCTGTGCCCAGACAGCTGGAAGTGAGACCAGGCAGTTGGGTGGAAGAGCGAGTGGCAAAGGAGCTTTGTGTACAGTGAGGAGATATTATTGCTACACACTCCCTGGGCTGGGCAACACCTTTTAAAAATGTTCAAGTAATTCTTCCAAAATAAGAGGTCACAATAGACCTTGGACTAAGGAAAACTTTCAAGGCCTTTTCTTTGGGTAATCTCCCAAGGTCAAGCTCAAGAGAACAGGTTTCAGTTTCTAAATCCATTGATTCAAAGGGGGATTTTGAGCATCAGCTACAATCCCTGTTGCTCACATGAAAAGCCTTAGGAAAGGTTTTCCCAAAGCACCTCCCATGCAGGAGCCTGGAGCTGAGTTGCTCTGTGGAAACTTTCTAAAATCTTGCTGTTTTCACTAGGGAATAGGGTTGACTTTGGTGACATCCACCTCACTTTGTAACAGGAGATCTGTGACATCGATCAGCAGCTTGGCACTCAATACCAAAGGGAAAAAAAGCTGGTTTTGTACTTATGACAATGTGTTAAACCGTGTTTTAACTAGCAGTTTTATTGCCTCATTGACCTCCCATCCTGTAAGGACAAAGGACCCCATGGTTGGAAACACATGGTTAAGGTTTCTGCTGTCAGTATTAATAAGAGCAGGCACAGAGCAGTATCTGCACAAGAGCAGGAAACAACAATAGACATGCAAAGCTGCTCATCCTTAAATTAGGGTGAAAGGGTTTTCCCTTGTCACCAGAAAACTTCAAATTCCTTATTCACTGATAATGATTTCCGCAGTTATCTGTCTCCTGGAAAGTCTCTTCCACATACCCAGTTTACTATCACCATCTCTGTCCTGGTCTCCAGCTTTTTCACATCACTTGGTACTTTCAGTTTGTCTCAGCCTGAGCTCTGGTGAGCAGCACCTTCTCCTTGAGCTGTCTGAGCACTGATTCTTCCAGAAGAGGCTGAGAGAAAACATTTCAGAAGTATCTACATGCGTTAAAAGCATCACAGGGAAGGTCAGGATGTGCTGAAGGTCACCTTCTGCCTAGGGCAGAAACAACCACACAAACCCACAATCAAAAGAAGGAAGGAGGAAATCTTGAGGAGTGGGATCTACTGCAGGAAGTAAGAAGCAGAGAGCTGGCAGGTAAAGGTTTCTGGGATAAATCTTCCCTTGGGCTCCATGCACAGAACCCAGCATGTGCTGGGGAAGACACAGGCTGGCTGTGACACTGGCTTGTGCCTGTCCCCACACTCTGCAGGCATCTCTGAGTGGGGGCACAGCTAGTGCTCAGGACAGTATTTTCAAGAGAAGTTCTGTCTTTGCGGTGGTTGAAGAAATTTCTGCAGGCACCACCTTTACAGAACACACAGGGGTGACGTTAGCTGGCTCTGCTTCCTTTAGCATTATTTAATTTCCTTTACTTAGACTTGCCCCATCTTTTTCCATTCATGTTCTTCATATGCAATTTCCATTGACTTTTCATTTCCCGTGAGTTTAACCACAGAGTACCTGTCTTGGAAATTCCTCCGTAGATAGAGACTTTATATTCCCCTCTAGGTGTTTTAATTTTAAAATAAAAACAATTAATAGTTGAAACTCTTTCTTCCTTGATACTCTGGCCTCAATCTCAATCAAACACCTGCCACACATATAAGGAGTTACAATCTATTCCATTCCTGTAACTTTCCAGAGGTACTACAAGAACAAAAGTTTTTCTACTACTTCATATTCAGAATCCTCATTTTTGTTTTTCACTCTCAGAGGGATCTGCCGTATGAGTTTCATCATTAGTGTGCAGAATGATCAATTTACTTTGCCCATCATTCTCCATGTCAATTGTTTGACTTCAAAAAGCAAAACACAGCAGCTGAACACCAATAATTTTTAAACTCTGACCTTGTGTCTTTTGCATCTAAACTCTACCACTGGGTTTCATTGCAGGAATTTTTCACTCTTCTGCTTTGTGTTTCCATATCAATCTTTACCTTTGTTTTTAATTTTTCTTTTTTTGTTTTCTCTTTTCCTCTTCTTGAGTTACATTTTAAGACTCGTGCTGCATTTGTTTGCACAAATGCAATAAAACAGGTTAAAAATACGTACCTTTATCTACCAATACAATAATTTTATTTCCATCCACATTTCAAAAGAGCAAATTCATTTTCAGACAGAAAATATCTACGATGCAATTTTGTTTTAGACTGTGGGTAACATGCTTCAGCCTGTGACAGCACTGTTAAAAAGATAAACCTATTCAGTAGCATTAATCTTTACCCTTCATACACAAAATAGGCTGGATTTATAACTGCCGAGACACTGATGAAAACTGGAGCAAGAAAGCGGAGGAAGAGTGGAAAGAAACACGTGCCAGGTTACCCAAAAATCAAAAATCATTAAATTTTTTGAACGGTGACTTTCATGGGAAAGGAAGTGCTGGACCTATTAACACTCATCTGCAGCAAGATTTCTCTTCCTAGGTGGCCCCTTCCCATCTCAAACCCCCTGGAGCTGTACCAGAGCCCCCCTGCCCTCTCAGTGCCTCAGTGCCTCAGCTCTGCTCGCTGCTGCAGCCCCGGGGCTCAGCCCCTTCTCAGCAAAGTGGGCATGAAAGAGGAATCCCCTGCTTTGTGCCCTTGTTGAAGAGTCACTACAAGGCACTCGGCATCCTGCACTTCTCTGTCTTTTGCCTCATCCCAGGAGCTCTTGGTTTTTATCCAAAGAGGGTCCAAAGCACGGAGGTGGCTGAGGTGAGGTGCTGGGACTTGGGTTGGAAAGAAGGAATTTAGTCCGTCCCTTTTCTCTTGGCAACAGAAAATTCCTCCACTGTGCATCCAAGGAACACACCACAGCCACTGCCCTGCTGATAATGCTGCTGAGGTGGGACAGGGTTACCGTGGCTCCAGGTGTGTGGCCTCTACAAAAGCCTCGAAACTTTGCCCTTTCTGAGTTTTCAAAAAGCTGTTACAATGCTTAAGAGAACCTCGATAAAATAATACCATAAAAGTTTAGTCATCTTAAATATAAAAGTTGATTCCTTCTCTCCTGTTATTCTTCCCCTTCCCCCCCACCAAAATTGCTGTATTTCATTTTTATTTGTACTTTCTGAAGAGTAATGCATTTCCAAGAAAAGGATTAAATCTCTCAAAGTGAGGTAATAAAACTGAAGCTATAATGAAACTCACTGGATATACAGGGAGATATTTCATTTAGGCATTGGAATAAAATTCTAGTTACAATCCTGGTCAGAATAATTCATGACCAAAATGCCTCATACTATTTTTAATTGTCCTTGTTTTTCAAATAAAAGTTATAGATGGTCTGGTAAATCATTGCCTGTCAAGCTTAGGTTGTGAATGGCTCAGTGAATCCCAAGAGGCACTTTCAATTTTTAGGGCAATTCATTTATTTATTTGTCTACACTAATAAAGCACATATTTAGATATTTATATTCTTATTCTACTACTAAAAATGTATGAACCTTTTGGAGTGACAGCAAGGAACAACAAGAAGGAGCTTATACAGAAGCTCAGTATTGCTATTCTTTTTCCTACCAAGGTTTGAAAAAAAAAGAGCTTTTCCATAGAATTCTAGGGAAGAATAGTTACATAATCGAGATCTATTCCTGCTTTTGGAAAAAATATATGAAGTGCTTGATTAAACCAAGAACTGGAGAACCACAGCTCATTTAATGTGATTTGTTAGTAATGGTTGTAAATACACTGTATTTAGTGACCTGACACCATACACTCGTTGGAAAACTGAAACAAGGAAAGACACAGCTTGCTCATTTCAGAGAAACACTAAAATACAATAGGAGAGACATAAACCAGAATGCAGTGGGAAAGCCACTGTGGCTTATAATGTACCTTTCAAACCAGCATTGTTACTTTCATTCTAGGAAATATTGCTCCCTCAAACCAGAAGGATTTGCAGTAGAAAGAGAAGTAATTGTCCTGTAATCAAATACCAAAGAGTGTTTTTTCTCTCCACCTGTGCTGAAAGAAACACCTTTCTACCAGAAACTGTAAGGGAAGATCATATAGATTCTTTTTCTCTCTCCAATCACAATGGGTGATATTCTAGCAGCCTTATGAATTTTTTAAGTAACTTTACTGCATCTTCACATTCCTCAACTTTTATAACTCTGTGACTGACAAGTAAACATAAATTTCCCAGATGTGCTTCAAGCATGACTCTCTTCCTCTACCAGAGAGGCACAGGGCAGAACAACCCAAGACTTGAGCAAATTTGCTTTGCAGCTTCTCCTTCTACAGAAGGGTTCAGCTCCCCAAACTTTTACTACAAGAACCATTCATTGCTCTTCCCGCGTCCATAATTAGTTCCTTGCCCATTAGCCAATATTAATGCAAAGTACTCCCTGGAATTCCTCCATCAGCCCTTGTTTCCCTGGGTCTGTTCCCACCAACAGCCACAGCTCCAGTCCAAATTCACCAGTCAGGTGAATTAGTTCCGTGAGTAATGAGTTCAGATGCTCATTAGTGACTTAGCTCAGAATATCACCAGACATCCAGCAAGCAGCTCCAAACAAGTCATCAGTCGTTTCATAGACACACCATCAGTTTCTCAGACATCAGATCATGCATTTTCCTGTTGATTATTCTACCCTTTATCCGTCAAACATTTCTGAATGGATTAATTATCTATGCCAGGATGCACATAAACACCAATCAGTACTACACTATTTTAGCTGCTATAGTCCAGCCTGCCTGTTCTCATTTCCATTGTCCTTTATCCAGTCCTTTCATAAACCAAAGAGGTCTTGCTCCTTAGTTTACTTTCCAACTTATCCATCACACTTTTAAACATCCCATCAGTTTTAGGTGCAGAATTAGAATAATGAGACTTAGTGTTCTGCATGGCATTGATTTCCCCCACAGGCCTAACCGATGTGGTCGCTCCCCAGCACTGAACACTAATAATGCTATCTTTAATAAATTGCAAATAAATTACAGACCTACTGCAGCATGCAAAGCCAAAGGAAGATGGGAAATCTGCCTCTACATTCAAGTGTCTTTGAACCAGAAGCACTGCTCACTCTGCAGATACACTTTACCAAAATACGGTGTATAGCTAATATAGAGATCTAATTCTTGGTATTTGGTGTGACAGAGACCAGTGCTCACCTACACAAACAGGATGATTCTGGTGTAGCTACTGCAAGGAAAATGTGTACCTTTGACCTTGGCATGGGGAATATATCCACTTCTCTGACTAAATCTGAAAAAAGAAAGAAAAGAGCCATCAAAGAGACACTGCTGATGAATGAAGGCTTTCTATTTCTGCTCTTCCACAAGATGTTTCTCTTGCAGCTGGACTGTTGAAGAAGATTTGTCATAAAATCTAAGAGCATCTTCCATGTAGTTGTGGTGACGAGAGTACATCTGCTCTTCATTACCCAACACATCTTGAATTGCTTCCTGCAGCTCTGATGGGCCATTGTTCACTGCCCTATTGTTGGGCAGGAGCTGCAGCTTGAAGATGAGGAACTCACAATGGGACTCTGAGGTTTTTCTCTTCATAACACAGCTGGAAAAAAAACAAAGACAAACCAACCCCCAAACTCTCAAGTAATATAAAGTAAATAAATGCAAGGATCTGAGCAGACGAATCATTTCAGATGCTAAACATCTCGGCAAACATCTGTTTGTCTCAGACTGTGAATGAAAGCAGGGGGAGGTTTGCACAGGAGTGGTTCTACTACTGAGTGGGGAAAGGCAGCACATCAGTGCAAAGCAAATGCAAATCTGCTGCTGCTTGTCAAACTGAATCAAGCCCATGTAATCCTATTTCTCAGCTTCTCTGAAGATAAGTTCGTCAAATGGACCAATCTCAGTGATGAAATAAAGATACAGGAACAATATCTGGTGTGCATAAGGATGTACCCAAAATTAACAGGGTTAGAATAGGATTTCTCCAGAGGGAAACAGAAGTTATATCCCAGTTTAATACACTCTGTAAGAGAAGAATGCCCTTTTCAAGTAATGCCAAGCATAAAAATTTGAAAAGTAGGGAAAATCACTGCACAGCTATCTGCTTGCCAACATTTACTGACTGCAAATGTTTAAGTGTCCTTTTCTGGTAAGCAATGCAAAAAAAAAAAAAA